>CM059202.1:29790521-29821859 GCA_030323885.1 Branchipolynoe longqiensis | reverse complement strand
ACAGACACACACCTACACACAGACACACACACAGGTCTACACACACATACACACAGGTCTACATACAGACACACACATGTCTACACAGGTCTACACACAGACACACACCTACATACGGACACACGCAGACACACACACCTATCTACACACATACCCCTACACCTAGGGTGTAATCGATTAATCAACTGGGGTCACCCGAGCCACTTTTTGGCGCATGCGCACATCCTACAGACTCAGGTTGAATAATCGTATACGCTTCTCCATGCTTGGGTGGACAAAATGGTGGCTTAATCCAAAACCTTTTGAAAATTGTAATATCCGATATAACTACAGCAAAATAGGATTTAAAGTATTTTATGATGGCATAGTTTAGTTATATTTCCATTCCATTAATCTAGGTTTATTACAAAAAAATACCATGTATGACTGGTACTGGTAGCTGTTATCCTGCAGGACAGTACCAGCGCAAATGTGACGTCATCGCTCCTAGCCACCCCAACCAAGAGGTGGGTTACTGGGGTCGGGTCGTTTTGCACATGGCACGTGTATTTGTCAACTCCACTCGTGGTGTTCGATTTGAAATTCTGACGACTCGGGTGACCCGAGTAGCCCGGGTCGTGTTAATCGATTCCGGCCCTACAAACACACACCTAATAATCACAATACTCTTTAGAACAAATAATGGCTACTACTACTAATAATAATGGAAGTAACAAAATATTACTACTAATAAGAACATGCTTACTATCACTACTACTACTACTAATAATAATGAAAGCAACAGAACATAGTTACTACTAACCTTCAAAATTTTGCCGGACGCACTCAAACTGTGTGTGAACGTAGTAAACATAGTAGCAACATTTTACTAACTTTTTATGAACTTTATGAACTGCATGGATGAGCAAGAACAGAAGGGTGCTCTAGAACTTTGAGGATGTTCAAAATTTTCGGCGGCCACGTTCTACCCCGTTTTAGAACTGGGTCAGACGTTTTGAGAGCTACTTTGGTGTGATGGGGGTATCAAGTGATTGATTTCCCCAACTGTTGGGTGATTTCTTGCCTTTCAGAGAGGGGTATCACTTCCACACCTCCTGCCCAGTTTGGAAAACTCCCCTCGGAAACTCCCACATAAATCAAAGCCCACAAGTACCCCCACCAACACCCCCACCCACACCCCCAGACGTCCTCCTCCCTCAACCCCCTGAAAAAAAACCTACCCAAAACACTCAAACTGAAACAACCAACAGACCCTTCCTCAAACAAATGCAGATGAATCAAAACCAGTCGACCTTTTCTGTTAAATTATCCATCACTAATTAAATTTCTCTTGGTTGATTAGCTGTTGGAGCTTTACGTCTTGGCAACATTTAAGGTCATATCAGAGCGGGCAAATTTCTCTTTTAGATGCCCACATCCGGATTATAAAGATTTTTGTTCTACCTTTTTCTTCTTCCTCCCTTCTGTTTTTCTTTGAATCATTTTGGTATTAATAATTTTAATTTGTCTTAATTTATTTCAATACTTCAGTTAGGAAAACAAAACTAGCATTAGCGTGCCGAGCATGTTTAGTTAAAGTTGCTTAAAGTTGCATAGTCCGATGGTTTTGAATTTCTGTATTTTTTTCTGAGATAAATATATTAGATCGATCACTAACTAGCATCTACTTTACATTACTTCAAAGTTACCTTTATTTGAAATTGGAAACTTTTGAGATATTTTGAGTGCAAACATGGAAAATTAGTTTTGGCAAGCCTGCCAACATTCTGACACCATAGACCTCTACAATAACAGGTTCTGTTAAATTGACTCAGTATTGCCTTCTACGCAGAAACAAATGCTTAATAAGTGCAACAGTGTCTAAGTTAGATATGTAAAATCAAATACAGATAATTGATTTGGTTTTGAAAATTTGATATTTCATCGGACTATGCAACTTTACAGTTGCATAGTCCGATAGTTTTGAGCTTCTCTCATTTTCTGAGGTAAATATACTAGGTTGATCATTATAATCTAATTTCCTTTCGTTTGAAGTAACTTTTAATTTTAAATGACCAACATCGGAGATATTTGAAGTGAAAACATGACAAATTAATTTTGGCAAGCATGTCAACATTCTGACACCATAGGTTTAAGCAGTAACAGGATCGATTAAATTGACTCAGAGTTCCCATTTTTCACAGTGACAAATGCTGAATAAGCACACCAGTATCAACCCCCCCAACACCCCAAAGCTATGAGCATACGCCGCCATACGCTTTCATAAATCCGTCCGTCCAAATTTTTTTGTGCATGCTCAAAAAAACGCGACCTATGAGGGCGTATGGCCCATACTGTCAAAAATGTCACAGCACGCCCCAACGCTCCCATACGCTACCATACGCTACGCATACGCTACGCATACGCTCTTCATACGCTCCTCATACGCTCAAACACACCGAAAGTGGCACGATGGCGCTGGTTTCAATACGCTCCCGCCATACCAAACACCTCTAAGTACCACATCATACCACCTCATATAGTTTACTAAATAGATTCTATCAATTATTAATAAAACTTTTCTTTTTTTATGGGAATTTGTTTCCCTTGACCACAAATATATGATTGTGAGCTTTCTAATTTAATGAGTGTCTATTGGCACATAATTGATTGTCTGCCTTTACATGTAAAAGTGATGGTTTGAACAAAAAAACAAACATTTCTCACCATGAATATGGCCTATGCTGCCGACATGACGTAAAGCAACCACCAATCAATCAAGTATCTAAGTAGGATCAATTGAAGAGTTCAAGCGCAAATCCCCGTAAACGCCAATCCAGAAATGTAGTTTAAATAAAAGATTTTTACCCGAAATATATGTAATTCTCACTAATTCCACTTTTCTTATGATCACACGGTTATGGAGCAATGAACAAAAAAGTAGAGAGATCAAACAAATTAACCCTTTGAAGGTTTGATTCCAATGTTTATGTCAATTTTTGGATTGGTGTTTATGGTGTTTTGTGCCTGAACTATTCAAAATTAGGTAAGTGTTTTGGTTTTGACAAATTAATGCTTTCATCGAACTACCCCAAATACCCGATGTTTACCTTTTGTGCTCAGGGGTCGTTAAACAAACAAACAAAATTCATCGGACTATGCAGCTTTAATCGGGGTGATTCGTCTGATTTGATTGCTGAATTTTCAAGGGACCTTTGCTACGAATCCCCTATCACCCCCCCCCCCTATCCTCCCTCCCCATCAGCTCCTTCCCCCCCCCCCTCCCCCGCCCGCCCGCCTCTGGCAGTAGTAACCCTCCGCTGGCCGGCGGCACCTGGCGTGAGTTTTGTGAACTATATGCGCGCGCGCCACGTGGCAGCGAGAGCCAATAATAGCCCGATTTGCTTCAACAAAGAACCGCCTGGGGGCGCCACCGGGTTGGCTTTCTGACCCTCCGCTCCACAACTGTTTACTCAAAATGTGATCAGGCTAAATTCGAATATCCCAACCCCCCTTCTCTACCTCGGAAATTATATCGGAAAGTTGCTTGGAATTAATCATTTTGTCTATGGATAATAATAATAATATTTGTGTACCTGACAAATAAGATTGCTTTATTCTGTACATAATCTTTTTCTTTAATGGAGAAAAAATTGTAGGAAGCAGACGTCATTTTTAAGCCTCTGGTGTCTCTCTCGCCCAGCAGGTGGCGTGCGGGGACAGCAGAGGGTTGCGGGGTCAAAGGGCAGAGCCCCCTGGGGTGAAGGTCATCACACGACACGTCAAGGTCATTTGCAGAAATCCGGCAGACGACATTTTGCGACTGGCAGACGACAACAATGAGGACGTCTCTCGCAGATGTATTTTGGCGGGAAGGAAAAACTAATCTAAATTTGTTCTATTTGATTGAATATTGAAATACAGTAAGGGAATAATATGACAATATATTAATGACCATGTATTAGTAGTTATTCACTGAATATTATACCTGAGATCTCCTAATATTGGCGCATTGATTGCCTAATGTGAACACCAAAATTAGTAACCAATAGACAGAGGTCATTTTCGTGGTGTGAGGTCAAGGACTCCTGGTGGGAGAGGTCAGTGATGGGGACAACAGGGTAAACACCCAATATGTAGAGGTCAAACTAATATTGATTATTTTCACTGGCTTATTTTCAAAAGGCATGGTACGCCTCAGAATCGTATAGAAACAATTTAGTCCCACCCATTTCCCCCCATTTCTTTTGTAAAAACTCAAATCAATTGAAAATGTTATTAAAAATCCCCAACTTCTGCAAGGAAACGTATGTACTATATCGCTAAGCTTTCGATATCATTAGTATTTAATTGCCTAATTGTTTTTTTTAAATTTACAGCTGTAATGATTTTGTACATACACACACACTTAAAATATGAATGCATATTTAATATATATAAACCGAGTATATATGATTGAATGATAATCCAGGTACTAATGGTTGACAAATCCATAGACACACAAATACACATATATATATGTAGTGGTCTGCACTGACCTCTCAGGCAAGGAGCTGCATAGACAGGTAGGCGTGGGTAGTATGGTGATATCAGGGAGCCTAGGTGGTGTAATGGTTAGCACACTGGCCCGGAATGCAAAGAGATGTGGGTTCGAGTCCTGCTCTAGGCGCAATATTTCCCATTTTCATCACCCCCACGACACTGGTTGCCGATCCTGTACAAGCTTTGCGTTGTATGGTTGTTGAATCTACCCTGTGTATGTATGTGTTAGTGCATTGCCTGTATGTATGTAATTGTAAGCATTAAAAGACTTACAATTCCAGGGGGACGAGTGTAGTGGTCTGCACTGACCTCTCAGGCAAGTAACCACATAGACAGGTAGTGTGGTGATATCAGGGAGCCTAGGTGGTGTAATGGTTAGCACACTGGCCCGGAATGCAAAGAGATGTGGGTTCGAGTCCCGCTCTAGGCACAATATTTCCCATTTTCATCACCCCCACGACTTATATATATATATATAGCCCCTGCATATACTGATATAGCTGTGTTTGTTTGTTGTTTTACGTCCTAGCAACATCTAAGGTCATATCAGGACAGGTACCGACTTGTGACAGTGCACTCATGGTGACTTTATAGTGCTGCCACACTGGGAAATCAGGCCACCAGCACCATGACCTGATATCCCACTCAGTCACATTATCCTGACACTGAGCAAACCAGTCCTTGCCCTATCCTAGTAATGCAGAACGCCTGGCTAGAAAGCGGCAATTATAAATGTTTAAGTAATTGGTTTGACTCGACCAGGGTTCGAACATACACACTCATGTTTTCGGATCCCCCGATCTCCCAAAACAGGAGACGGGCACTCAACTCATTCGGCCATCTGGTATATATAGCTGTGTAAACACAACATATCTGATAACAAGTGATATATGCAGTTGTGTGATATATGCAGATTTATATATACGTAACAAAAATATTTGTTTATATAATTATATACAGATAGATGTACATACATGATAGTTTGACTGTAAATAGATATATCATAGTTTATCGCATAATAGGAGTCTCACTCTTAGACACAAAGGGAGAATAATCATTGCCGATATAAAAACTAACTTATATGTTTTTATATTTAGTAAATATTTCTCTATTCAGACATGGTTGTGGAATGCACACGGACATTATATATATATATATACACACACACAGTAAAACCTCTCTAAATCGACCGACCATGGAATTGACTTTAAATGGTCCATTCAGGGAGGTTGTCGGTTTAGGGAGTTTTTAAAAATCGTTACGATGGTATTGTATGGGCGATCGTTTGGGAACCAATAAAGCGATCGATATAGAGGAGTGGTCGATCTGTGGAGGTGGTCGGTTAGAGAGTGTTTACTGTATATATATAAATTTAAAATAAAAGCTCTCTAAATCCACCGCCCATGGGACCGACTTTAACTTTTTAAGTGGTCCATTTAGGGAGTTAGAATATCCTTCAGGGATGAAAGTGCTCGTTCTCTGTGGCGGAGTGGTTAGAGTGTCTGACATTTTTCTAGGTTAGACTCCTAATCTGAGGGTCGGCGGTTCGATTCCCCATGCCCCCAGCTCTGCCAATTTGGATTTCCACCACTGTGTATAACTTACAGCGTCATCAAAGGCCGGTTGCTCTCATACCATGTCTAGGTGGTGTGGGAGGTTAAAAATCCCTTGGGTCGGTAAAAGTGTAGGCTCAGGCTTTCTATCGACCAGCAGTGGAATGAGGAAGACCAGTCGTCTATGACTGAAATTTCCCCTGCTTAAACAACTAATGGACCAAACAAAAAAAGTGCTCTTCGGGGGAAAAAAGCGGAAAAGCTAATATTCTCCCATAGGTTTAGCATAGTCAGGGAATCGCGGAAAATTCCTGGAAGTCGGGTTACATATATATTGCTATACGCTGATAGTGCTGCGCCGTTTAAAGCATGTACTAGTAGTTTACGCCGATAATGCTGCGGTCGCAGCACCACATATTAGTACACGCTGATGGTGCTGCGGGATTGAAAATTCCCGGAAATCCGCGGAATCGCGGAGATCTTTCATCCCTGATCCTTACAATTGTATTGTTTGGACCCAAATAAAGCGATCAATATAGGGGAGTCGTAGATCAGTGGATGTGGTCGGTTAAGGAGCAGGGATGAGAGTAGCTTGTGACAAAAAAATCTGAAAAGTGTCATCTATATTTACGGGCGAAGCGAGTCCCAAGCAGCCCACCCCCCATACCCCCATGCAGCTGGGGGTATGGTGGGTGGGCGCTATGAGCCCCCCCCCCCCCCCCCCCCCCCCAAGAAAATGTTGCATTTGGTGCAATTTCAGGGCCATTTTAAGACAGCCTGGGACTACTTTGCTGTAGCTGAACAGTCATTTTTCTTTGGGAAAATATCCTCTTACTGCCTTACAATCCATCATCATGGGTTGTAGAAGATATTTATCCAAAAATAAAATCCTGTATCAGCATCAAGGGGACTTCACTTGTTTTTATAGTAAAGCTCCTTCTGAATTTGGCAGTAAATTACTTGATATACTTTATGTCAGAAGGACCCCTCCCCCCAGTTTTTCTACATCTGATTTACACAAATCTCAGAAATGACCCTTGTGGCCAAGAAAAAAATCGGAAATAAACAATGACACTGCACACAGTTCTATCCATAATGGGTGCGTAACTAAGGATACCCACATTTGATATTTGTGAGGACCTGTGACTGCTTATATATTATACACAAGTCTAAAATACAGAGGGAGCGGGACGTAGCTCAGGTGGTAGAGTGTCCACCTTTGAAGGTTTGGATCATCCAATCGATCCTGCTCAGTGGACACATTTGCAGTTTGGGCTATTTTCCATTCCAACCAGTGGTCCACAACTGGTTCATCAAAGGCTATTATGGTATGTGCTGTCCTGTCTGTGGGAAAGTGCATATAAAAGACCACTTGCTGCTTATCGGAAAGAGTAGCCTATGTGGCGGCAGTGGGTTTCCTCCAAAAAGAAATGTCAGAATGACCATATTTTTTACGTCCAATAGCCGATGATAAAAATCAATGTGCTCTAGAGGCGTTGTTAAATAAAACAAACTTCTAAAATACAGAATTGAATGAAATATAAAGCACCAAACACTTATTTGTGGGGGAAGCCTCTTTCTGGCTCAGGAATTTCCAGTTTCTAGTTGTATAGTCCGATCGTTTGGAGTTTCTTCCATATTTACTTTCGATAAATGGGTCGTTTCATGGTATATGAGGCCAAAGTGTGATGTGAGGGTCAACAATGAATATTGTGTATTTTCCTAATGTTTTTTGCTGAGTAGCCAACTCTTGTCCATATATATACTGGTAACATGAAGTAAAAGATAGTTGAGGTTATCATTTTGTAAGAGAAAAAAAGATCTAATTGAGTAGCCAGCCCCAAGTGTGGACTTATTAATCAACAAGTTTGGATTTATTAATCAAAACTATTATATATGAAAACTTATTGCATGAAACAATTAATTTTTATGTTGTGATCCCTTAAGTATTGAAATGCACTGTAAAGAAATCTACATAGGATGATTATCTTTTTCCCAATTTAGAGTTGTAGACGTAACAGAATAGAAAGGAACACCAAAAGTAATATGGGACTTCAATTTTTTTTTTTTTTCATACAGCTTAGTAGGAAAATTATATTACAAGTCATGATACTCCAAAATATGCTTGCACATGCAACGCGACCAAGGGTTTTCTTGTTGAAGCTTTGGTATTCACAGAATAGCATTCACTGACAAAACAATCAGGAAACAAGCAGGGGACACAACAGTTACATCCAGTACCAGTTTAATCACCATGGAATATTAGATTAAAAAAAAATATATATGCATGTAAAATGAATATTTATTTCAAGTAAGAGTCTCCTTTTATTATTTCATTGACTAACACTTAGTAACAGGTAACATTCTATGCAAAATAAAGTTCTAGTTGGCTGTAGAAAAGTCCACATTCTCCATGTAACAAATTCATGCCTTTAAAACACCATATTTTCGGAATGAAAATGTTGGTTTTTTTTTTACTATGTCACATTAGGCCTTAATTTATTCATATCTATCTCTCCAAAGTGTAAGAATACCAATTCAGCAATAACAGGTTCTATTGAATTGTCTCAGCATGCCCTCCCATGCAGCAACAAATACTTAAAGTTGCATAGTCCGATGGTTTAGAATTTCTGTATTTTTTTCTGAGATAAATATATTAGATCGATCATTAGTATTTACTTTACATTAGTTCAAAGTTACTTATATTTAAAATGGTAAACTTTTCAGATATTTTGACTGCAAAAATGGAAAATTAGTTTTGACGAGCTTGCCAAAACTGTGACACCATAGATTTCTGCAGTAACAGGTTCTGTTAAATTGACTCAGTATTGCCTCCTATGCAGAAACAAATGCTTAATAAGTGCATTGTATCTAAGTTAGATATGTACAATAAAATCTAGATAATTGGTTTGGTTTTGAAAATTCGATATTTCATTGGACTATGAGGCTTTAATGAGTACAACAATATCTAAGTTGGGTACCTAAAATAAACTCTAGATAAGCATTTTGCTTTAGAAAATATGAAGCTTTCTTCTGACTATGTAACTTTAATACTGAGCCGAAGATGTAGTATATTATATGCACGCATATTCAATTGTCTTTGAAAATTAGTTGAAGGTCATTCTTTCGTTCAGCAACAGAGATTGCTAGATAGATACCTGTCTTTGTTTTACAGAGGGCGACCAGTATATAAACTATAACCAGAAAACATATATAACCATATATACATATACACACACACACATATATATATGTGTGTGTATACATTCTCTACTATAACCGAGAATCAGGACCGCGTTCAGGGTACGCCTCCGAGACATCTTGTTGGCCTATATGGTTGCAGGGTACGCCTAGGAGATGTCTCGCTTTACAGGTAGGAGGCAAAGAGCGCCTCGAAAATGGCCACCAAATTCAGTCGTTCCAGCCAATCAGAGCCAATCTGGGGCCGTATGCAGGAGTCGGTGATAGCGGGTTTTGGTGTTACAGCCTGATACCGTTTAGCTATCCCCGAGACGGGGAATGAGGTCAAGTGGTATGCAGGAGCGCATAACACTTACATTATAGCTAAACATGAAGTTATTTGTTTACTTTACATTCGTCGGTTCGACAATATTAATATCGCCGCCGACTCGGCAGCAGCATTAATATTGCTTCGAATTTAGGGTTAATTTAATAAAATTTCATGATTTGAGTATGTAATTCTGTTCAATATGACAGCATTGAATAGATTTGGCCCTAATCGGTGCTTAACACCACCAGTAAACCTGCTATTTTTCTGGTTTAGTGTAACCCCGTTTAAGCTTATGGTGTTAGGCCTAACACTGACCCTTGCATGCCACTTGTTCGACGCTAAACGGTGATACTCGCCAAACACCGTTTTGGCCCGCTATCACCGACTCCAGCATATGGCCCCTGAGATTTTGCCGCTCAGACTAGGGTGATGTCGTCAGGAATTTCCCCGAGAAGCCCCCCTGAACGCGGCCCTGGTTAGTTTAGTTAGCTTTAGGTGGCGCCACCTAACGGGAATGAGGCGAAGCATTCATCGGGTCTTATGCGGATCATGCCGCCACCTAGAGGATGGTGGAGAAACTACAATCGTAGGCTTCCCGAAGCCATAGGATGAGGAAATGGTTAAACTTATAGATTAACTTACATATCCTCTTCTGGCCGATCTACACTCTATTGGTCCTCTAATGCCAGCTCGCTATGGCTAAAGGGGCAGCTACCTCACCGACACAACTTGACTTATTCATAATTATTTGAAACTAGCATGCTATTCGGAGGGGCTTTACTTCCCATATACACATGTACACAGCTGCGTATCACCTGAGATTACACCAATTTTCTTAGATTAAAATATAATATGAATAAGCAATGCTTAGGACCGACCCCCGCTAAACGCTCGGAGAATTATTTGTTTATTTATATATCCGCAGGAGTATATTATTAACCAATCACTGCTGTCAAGGTTATGCGATTAAACACAAGTATACAAATGGCGGCCTCCATACGGCTGCTTCCGTTTCCGGTTGCTGGATTTTGGTGAATCCATTTTCCACCTCTGAGTACGGGTATTGTATGGGCGGTATTATATTAAATAGCATTTTATTCCATTACGTTTCACTCCAATAGTGTTTTATTCCATCGCTTAAAAAGTTTGCGTACCACCTGTCAATCGCAAGCTCATCCCCTGCTATGATTCATGATTTGTACATCTTGAAACCACCCATTCTGCAGTAGCTATTTAGAGCCGACATAACCAATGCTGATGGTCTATAGCAGCATGCTGTGATTAATAGGGTCAGTCAGTCCACCTGAGCACACTCAACTGTTAGAATGGCATAGACTAGGGAATGTTAAAGCTATTGTCACACCTCACCGGACTGACCACCGGAGACCATCGGCCAAAGAATTGTCTAGTCCGGTGCTTTCCGCTGACAAAATGTATCGAAATGGAGCAGAATTGGGTCAATTGGCACCGGGCGACCAGACAAGTACCGTACATGTACTGTACATGTACCGGACGAGAACCGGACACGTAAGGGATGGGTACCAGACATGTAGTGGACAAAACGGACAAACCAGACACCAACGGATGGGTACCGGACATGTACGGATGGGTACCGGATGGGTACCAGACATACCGGACACCAACCAGACACGTCAGGTAGAAGTTTTGTGCATGTTCAAAACTTGTATCGGACACCGCCGAACACCACCGGACGGGTACCGGACATGTACCGGACATCGCCGTACAGTACCGGACAGTGGCCGGTTCTCCAGTCCCGTAAGGCGAGACAGGGCCTTAACAGACTTGTGGTGGAGTGGTGGGGTGGTGAGGGGTGTGGCGGTTGGTGACATGGCAGGGTGGCAGGGTGAGTGGTTGGTGAGGTGATGGGGTGGTGAGGTGGTGAGGGGTGTGGCGGTTGGTGGCATGGCAGGGTGGCAGGGTGAGTGGTTCGTGAGGTGATGGGGTGGTGAGGTGGTGAGGTGGTGGTGTGGCGGTTGGTGAGATGGCAGGGTGGTGGTTGGAGAGGTGATGGGGTAGTGGAGTGGTGGTTGGTAAGGTGGTGGAGTGGTAGTTGTTAAAGCTGCATAGTCCGATGAAATATCAAATTTTCAAAACCAAACCAATGATCTAGATTTGATTTGATATATCTAACTTAGATACTGATGCACTTATTAAGCATTTGTTTCTGCGTATAAGGGAATACTGAGTCAATTTAACAGAACCTGTTACTGTAGAAGTCTATGGTGTCAGAGTTTTGGCAAGCTTGCCAAAACTAATTTTCCATGTTTGCACTCAAAATATCTAAAAAGTTTACCATTTAAAATAAAAGTAACTTTGAGCTAATGTAAAGTAGATACTAGTGATCGATCTAATATATTTATCTCAGAAAAATTACAGCAATTCAAACCCATCGGACTATGCAACTTTAAGGTGGTGGGGTGGTGTTGGTGAGGGGGTGGGGTAGTGGTTGGGGAGGTAGTGGGGTGATGGGGTGGAGAGGTTGTGAGGTGTGTGTGTGTTTGGGGGGAAGAGGGAAGGGGAGGGGGTGTGGAGGGAAAAGGGGAAGGTGTGAGGGGGTGAGAGAGGACAGGGGGAGGGGATACAGGACAGGGGGAGGGGATAGGGAAAGGGGAGAGGGGGGAGGGGGAAGGAGGCAGCACCAGGAGTCCCTCGAATCTCACAGCTTTCCAATTCCCGAGTTTTTTAACACTAAATGATTCTTGAAACAGCCACCAGGAGGCCCGTGGCTGTGAGCTGTGCTACCACCTGGCGGATCGTGGCGGCGCTCTTTTCAGGCCGCTGTTCCTCACGGCAGTTGGGTCCCTGACATTCGGAAGTAGCTGGAACAAAAGCATCAAATAATAATAATATAATAATAATCTAATATGAATAACCAATGCTTAGGACCGAACCCCCCTTGTTGGCCGTATTCGATAGTTTTTTTAAACTCCACTCGAGGTGTTTCATTTGAAATTCTAGTGGCTCAGGTGACCCGAGTCGTGGTCGTATTATTAACCAATCGCTGTCGTCCACCCTGCTTGCTGCATAGCGAAGTTCCATTTTCGTTTGCTGGATTTTGGTTATTTTGCGATTCAACACGAGTATACAAATGGCGGCGCCCATATATATAGGGCTATTTCCGTTTCCATTTGCTGGATATTTTGTGATTTCATTTTCCACCTCTATGAGTGCGAGTATTGTTATCTAATAATGATAATATTTAAGAGTTGAATTGTTTAAAGGGGAGGCCATTATTGATTAGACAAATATTAAATTATATTTAGAAGTAATTGATTGTGCGAAGGAAATTTAAAGTCACCTGGTATAGATAGGCTACGGAGACTGTAGCTGTACTCCGACAAATGCTCTCCGAGCACATCATTGCTTACTTTTCTTTTCGGGTTGTGCAACCAACTATGTGGGGAGAGAGTACTGAGGTCTGTAATGTATGCATGACATGTTGTATGGGATACCCGCATCACATGACCTAGAGTATGGCTGCCGGTATGTTGTACTACATTCAACTACGTTCAACTACCTTAGCCTCCACTACGTTCAACTACGTCCACTAACGTGTATCTGACCGGGCCTTTAAAGCTTGTTAACCTGACTAATCATTAATCGACTAATGAACTACTCAACTAATCGATGTTAGCACTGTGTTGTGTGACCTTACCGAACAGATTGACCACCGCCTGGCTTGTCCCCAACGTGTTTGCACCTTCACAAATATAGTCGCCAAAGTCATTCGCTTGCACTGTCCTAATGATGAGTTGGAACCACCTGCAAAGTTAGCACATACTGATGAGTTCAAACCACCGGCAAAGTTAGCACATACTGATGAGTTCAAACCACCTGCAAAGTTAGCACATGCTGATAAGTTCAAACCTCCTGCAAAGTTAGCACATACTGATGAGTTGGAACCAACTGCAAAGTTAACACATACTGATGAGTTGGAACCACCTGCAAAGTTAGCACATACTGATGAGTTGGAACCACCTGCAAAGGTAGCACATGCTGATAAGTTCAAACCTCCTGCAAAGTTAGCACATACTGATGAGTTGGAACCACCTGCAAAGTTAGCACATACTGATGAGTTGGAACCACCTGCAAAGGTAGCACATGCTGATAAGTTCAAACCTCCTGCAAAGTTAGCACATACTGATGAGTTGGAACCAACTGCAAAGTTAGCACATACTGATGAGTTGGAACCAACTGCAAAGTTAGCACATCCTGATGAGTTCAAACCACCTGTAAAGTTAGCACATATACATGAAGCAACCTTTACCGATTTTAGCTTAAAGCCAAGTCCCCAAAAATATTTTCATTATGGAAACCAAATATAATCTCCCACCCACATCCTCAAAATCCTGAGATAGGCCACAGAGTGGAAAATTAACAGCGCTCTGGTTAATCTGCGACTTAGATAAAAGATTTGCGCCTACCCAGAGTACGGGTGAATGACAACCTAGTCTCAGTCTAAGCAAAATGTGCCTTGGTAAAAATCCCCTTAAACAAGCTGCGGAGTCAGTGGTTCCAGTGCGCAATGTTGATCTATATTGGCATAGTGTTGAGGAATTCAGAGAGAATGCAAAAAATAAAAAAATACCCCCCAAAACAAGATCTAGGTCACAGAAAGCTCTCGATTCTACTTTAAAAGTGTATTTATCTACATTATTTAATAAATTCTTCAATAAAAACTGGCGGGCTATGATAAATAAGCATTTGGGCTATAACATTAGCACATTAGATTGCAAAATCATGCGGTCATTTCAATAATACAGGTTTTTCGACACTTTTTCTAGTGGGTTGTTCAGCAGCCCTGCAACAGGAACAGGGGCTGTGGGAGTAACTACCTGCAACTTAAAGTTAAGACTTGTCACGTGACTATGCACCTTTCTTGCTGCTCAAGGATGTTTGCATGGTTGAGGAGGATGTTGATAGTTTCCTTGTCCGTGTTCTGGATGTGCCGCATTCCACCATCCTTCGAACGCTTGTACCACCTCAACTCCGGCTCTGGCCACCCTGGAGAAGGAGAAGATTGGTTGGTTGTTGGAGTTTTATGTCCTTGCAACATCTAAGGTCATATCAGGATGGTTACCGACTTGTAACAGTGCGCACTCATGGCAACTTTATCGTGTCTTTTTATATCCTGGCAACATCTAAGGTCATATCAGGGTGGTTACCGACTTGTAACAGTGTGCACTCATGGTGACTTTATAGTGCTGCCCCACTGGGAAATCAGGCTGCCTATACCATGACCCAATATCCCACTCAGGCATATTATCCTGACACTGAGCTAACCAGTCCTTTCCCTATCCTATTAATGCCGAGCGCCAGGCTAGGAAGTGACAAGTATCAATTTTATAAGTCATTGGAACCAAACTCCCGAACTCCCACACACGAGGCCCGCGATCTATCGATTTGGCTACCACACTTGGTACGAAAAAGAAAAATAAGAAAAAAATTAGTTAGGAATGAAACCAAATACACAATATTCACAACACATGCAACATCTGATGGCGATGACGAACACTACGGTTGTGGGACCGTTGCCACAGCGCATACAAAAGCTATGGAAATTACTAACTTTCAAATGCACGTGTCAGTCAAATTTTGGGATATTTTGAAAATTCCAAAAGTATATTGCTTTTGAGTCATTGGACCCTTTTGCAAATCTTAGGAGGGTACCAGACTAGTCAGTCACTATTAATACACAATATTCACAACGCATGCGACATCTGATGGCGTTGACAAACACTACAGTTGTGGGACCGTTGCCACAGGGCATGCATATGAATATCGTGTATGGAATCACATTCTGCTTCTTATATTGGATTTCATGGCCGTGAAACAAATTTGACCCGCGCAAATGGTCTAATTAGACACTCATGACCTAATAGACCTTTTCCATGGAGCATGCGCAGTGAGTTGCTACAATAGTTCTTGCAACTGCCGTCAGAGGGTGGGTTATTAGTGGAAATCCTGTATAAGACCTTTTCCATAAAACATGCTTCACAGTAAGTTGCTACTCACAACATTAGTTCTTACCACTGCCATCAGAGGGCGGGTCGGTGGTGGAATTCCCCTATAAGACCTTATTCACAGAGCATGCTGCAGTCAGCTGCTACACAATCATAGCTGCCAACATTTGAAAATGGGAAAGCGGAATCATGACATATTGGTTACGTAGCACATTTTTACTTGGGATTTTGTTGTAAATTTGTTTACTGTGTAGAGGCAATTGTGATTAGGGCTGGAAGACCAGTGCATTAGCACTGACAACATGTTATTCAGAGGAATAAAAACACTTGAACAAAAAAAAAAAATATCGGGATGGGTACCGACTTATGATAGAGCACACATAAGCTATAGAGACTTCATAATACTGCCCCATTGGGAGACCAGGCTGCTGGTACCATGACCCGATATCCCCACTGATCCCGCACAGTCACATTATCCTGATACGATGCTAACCAGTCCTTGTCCATTCCTATTAATGCCGATCGCCAGGCTCGGTAACGACAAGTATCAATTTGATAAGTCATTGGTTTGACTCCACTGAGTTTTGATTCCCGACCTTCCACACGGGAAGTGCGCGCTCTCCAGATTCATGAACCGCATCCGGTCTCCTCAAAAGAAGAAGAAGAAGAAGAAGAAGAAGAAAAGGACAGCATATTCCTTAACAGAGCAAAGTGTTCACTTGAGAATCTAAAGAATTCGGTCTGACGTGGGCGGGAAGGCGTAGTGACGTCATACCTCGTGACATGAAACATGGAGGGTGGATAATTACGTCACATATAATCCCCTAGCCGAACGGAATGGCCGACTGCTTAGAGCACCAGCGTCACGTCCGGGAGGTTGTGGGTTCG
This sequence comes from Branchipolynoe longqiensis, assembly GCA_030323885.1. Classification (NCBI taxonomy): domain Eukaryota; kingdom Metazoa; phylum Annelida; class Polychaeta; order Phyllodocida; family Polynoidae; genus Branchipolynoe; species Branchipolynoe longqiensis. The sequence continues at coordinate 29,805,402 of CM059202.1, read as the reverse complement.
AACCCCGGCCGAGTCAAACCAAAGCCTTACAAAACTGATACTTTTCGCTACCTTGCCTGGCGTTCTGTATTATGAGAACTGGTTGGTTGAGCATCAAGAATAATGCGACTGAGTGGGATATCGGGCCATCATGCGGGTGTGGCGGCATCTCAGTGGGGGAAGAACTATAAACTTACCTACACTGATATGACCGTGTACATTTTTAGGATGCAAAACCCTCTCTGTCCACCTATTTCTGTCTGGCACTCTCCCCCCCCCCCCCCATCTCTCTTTCCTTTCTTTCTCTTATTAGTCTTAACCACCACTTAATGGACTGATGCTATTTTAGTTGGAGTTTTACCTCCTGACAACATCTAAGATCAAAACAAGACGAGTGCCCATTTGTGACAGTAAGCATTAATTGCGACTGGAATACAATGATTACACCATGACCTGATATCACACTCAGTCACATTATCCTGCAAGTGGATGCTCTGTCCACGAGACCATCCCGTCCTATTCACAACACAAAGTGAGGTGAGTGCTTGGGGACTTCCATCCTAGCAACATCTTAGGTCATATCGAGACATGTTCTGTCGACCCGTGGCAATGCTTCCTTATGACAGTTTTATAGTGCTGCCTCAATGTGGAACAGTGTCGCTGGTACCATGATCCCAATATCTGACTCAGTTACATTATCCTGACACTGAGCCAGCCAGTCCTTGCCCCACCATAGTAATGCCATCAGATTATGGTGTTTGCATGGGTGTCTGTTGTCAATGGAATACATCATTTCAACTTGTTTTCCCTATACACAATATTCATAACACATGCAACATCTGACGGCGACGACAAACACTACGGTTGTGGGACCATTGCCACTGCGCATACAAAAGCTATGGAAATTACTAACTTTCAAATGCATCAAAGTCCATCATATTTTGGGATATTTTGAAGATTCCAAAAGTATATTGCTTTTGGGTCATTGGGGCTTCGAAGAAAAATGTTCACGTTTGGACCCGTTTGAAAATTTTAGGAGGGTACCAAACTAGTCAGTCACTATTAATACACAATATTCACAATGCATGCGACATCTGATGGCGACGGCGAACACTATGGGTGTGGGACCGTTGCCACAGCGCATACGTGTGAATATCGTGTATTGTCTGGTCATATTTATTATTGACAAACCATAGTGGCTTTTGGAATTTGACTTATGCCTGGTACACACCTACCGTATACGATTCGCGCACTAAAACTCACGACTCAACCCGACCCGCTTAAAACTGAAAACGGGCCGATTCATTTTTCGAATCATGAATCGCAATCGTAATCGGCCCATTTTAGCCATAAAACTGAGTTTTTAGTCGTGAATCGCAATCGCTAGGTGTGCGCAGGGAGCGCACACCTAGCGATTTTTGTGTGCGAAATGGGCAGTTTTAGATCATATACGGTAGGTGGGTGCGCACAAACGGTAGGTGTGTACTAGGCATTAGCTTATATCATGCAGGCTGCGAACTGTGCTCAGCTGTTTCCCATTAAGCCATTACTAACTCACCAACTGACTCACAAACTCACCCATTGACTCACTGACTGACTCAGAAGCTACTCACTGACTCAGAGGCTGACCAACTGTCTGATTGATTCACTAACTGACTGATTCATTCATTCCCTCACTCAACCATTCACTCACCCACCCACTTACTCATACCCACCCACTTAGTGACCCACTAACTGACCCACTTAGTGACTCAATCACCCACTCACCCACTTACTTATCAACTGACTCACACTCACACACCCACTGACTCACCCTCACCCACCCACTTAATCACTCACTCATTGACTGACTGACTCACTCATTGACTAATTGACTCACCCACTCACTCATTTACTCATCCAGTCATTCACTGACTCACTGAGTCATTACTGGCTCTGACACTGACTGACTCAACAACTCACTCTCACTCACCCACTCATTCATCCACTGACTCACTGACTCACTCACTGCGGTGTTCTCTGTAGTAGAGTGGTTAGAGTGTCTGACTTTTTTCTAGGTCAGACTCCTAATCTGAAGGTCGGTGGTTCAATTCCCTGTGCCCCCACCTCTGCCAATTTGGATTTCCGCCGCTGTGTATAACTTACAGCATCATCAAAGGCCAGTTGCTCTCATACCATGTCTATGTGGTGTAGGAGGTTAAAAATCCCTTGGGTCGGTAAAAGTGTATGCTCGGGCTTTCTATCGACAAACTGTCTAATGGTGAAAACAAGTCTAGTCAGACTTACCCATGATAGGCAGTTTAAATCTTCAAGACTCATCAACACACTCATGCACTCAGTCTCACTCACCCACTCAGACTCACCCACTGACTCACTGACTCAGACTCACTGACTCACACACTGACTCACCAACGCACTCATCAACTCACCAACTCACTCACCCACTCACTCATTTATTCACTGACAGACTCACTGACTCACTCATCGATTGACACACGCTCTCCCATTCACCCACTCACCTACTACCTGACCCACTCATGACGAGACGGGATGGCCGAATGAGTTGAGAGTTCGTCTCCCGTTTTGGTAGATCGTGGGATTCGAACCCTGGTCGAGTCAAACCAGACGGGATGGCCGATTGAGTTTGAGAGTCCATCTCCCGTGTTGGTAGATCGTGGGTTCGAACCCTGGTCGAGTCAAACCAATGACTTTAAAATTGATACTTGTTGCTTCCGAGGCTGGCGCTCTGCATAATTAGGATAGGGCAAGGACTGGTTGGCTCAGTGTCAGGATAATGTGATTGAGTGGAATATAAGGTCATGGTGCTGGCATCCTGGTATTCCAGTGGGGCAGCACTATAAAGTCACCATGAGTGGGCACTGTCACAAGTTGGTACCCGTCCTGATATGACCTTAGATGTTGCCAGGATATAAAACAACAAAAACAAAACAAACATCTACCCACCCACCCACTCAGACACCCTTCTTAACACGCCCTCACCCACTCAACTACCCACCCACCCACCCACCCACCCACCCACCACCACCACCACCACCACCACCACCACCACCCGCCCTCGCCCTCTCATCTACCCACCAACCCACCCACCCACCCACCTTAACCCGCCCTCACCCTCATCTACCCACCCACCTACCTAGTCACTCAAGAATTTAAATATTCTAAATGCAAGTCATGTCCACGTAATCCTCTTTTCTTTTCTTAGAAAGAAATAGCAAAGCCCCTACCCCGACCACTTTTCCACCATTATAAACTATTTGAACATCCCTTGCCTTTTAACACAAAATACACAAGAATTATTTCCAGAATGTCCTGCTTTCAACTGTCACCTCAACATTTAAATCTACACACATGTATATGCACTCAAATCGCTTCATAAAATTAAAATTAAAATTTCTAAATTTAAAATACATGTAAATCATAACTTTTTTTATTGGCTGTTTCATCCTATTTTAAAGTTTTTTTTTTCTTTTTTTTTTTTTCCATGTGTTAGCAGAATTTCAGTCAAAGACACTGTCTCCCTCATCCATGCTGGTCGATAGAAAGCCCGAGCCTACACTTTTACCGACCCAAGGGATTTTTAACCTCCCACACCACATAGACATGGTTTGAGAGCAACCGGCCTTTGATGACGCTGTAAGTTATACACAGCGGTGGAAATCCAAATTGGCAGAGCTGGGGGCATGGGGAATCGAACCGCTGACCCTCAGATTAGGAGTCTGACCTAGAAAAAAGTCAGGCACTCTAACCACTCCGCCACTTTATTGGTTCCTTTTCAGTTAGTTGGTCTTTCAGTGGGTTCTTTCCTACAGAATCGGATTACTGCTACAGACAGTTCCAGAAACAAATATAACATGACAATGAAATCCTTGATATGAATATAGTATGAGAGGCGGTAAGAGGGTGAGGGAAAGTGACAGAAAATGCCGCTCGACTAAAGTTGCGCCACCGAGGCAAATGTGCGAACCCCTCACTATCGTAGCCTCTGTTAGCGATCAAAGATAATTATGACAGTGGAAATGACACTGTTCATCAGCAAGGGTTACGTCAATAATAATTTTGCCACAGTTATTTTTCATTAGCACTCATCAACGTGTGTAAAAAGCATTGACTAAAGAGAACATAGATGTAAGTTGGTTGATTAATCAATTGGGGTTTTATGTGCTAGCAACTGCTGAGGTCATGCCTAGATGAATGGACCAGACAGGATGGCCGAATGAGTTGAGCTTCTGTCTCCCGTTTTGGTAGCCTCTTTCTGGTCTCCGGTAACTCCATTGGCCAACAGCTTTTGAATCTTTCTCTATAGCTTCCAGGAAAGACGATCAACAGGAGAAATCCCCATGCTTTTGCGACACTGCTGAGGATTATCCTCAGAGGTCAGTCAGTAGGGGTCACGTGTATAGCTGGTTAGTGTAGTTCTACATTCATAGGCCAGTCAGTGAGGTTCATGTGTATAGATGGTTAGTGTAGTTCTACATCCATAGGCCAGTCAGCGGGGTTCATGTGTATAGCTAGTTAGTGTAGTTCTACATTCATAGGCTAGTCAGCAGGGTTCACGTGTATAGCTAGTTAGTGTAGTTCTACATTCATAGGCTAGTCAGCAGGGTTCATGTGTATAGTTAGTGTAGTTCTACATCCATAGGGCAGTCAGCAGGGTTCATGTGTATAGCTAGTTAGTGTAGTTCTACATCCATAGGGCAGTCAGCAGGGTTCATGTGTATAGCTAGTTATTGTAGTTCTACATCCATAGGGCAGTCAGCGGTGTTCATGTGTATAGAGAGTTAGTGTAGTTCTACATCCATAGGCTAGTCAGCAGGGTTTCTGTGTATAGCTAGTTAGTGTGGTTCTAAACCATAGGCCAGTCAGTGGAGTTCATGTGTGTAGCTAGTTAGTGTAGTTCTACATGCATAGGCCAGTCAGCAGGGTTCATGTGTATAACTAGTTAGTGTAGTTCTATATGCATAGGCCAGTCAGCAGGGTTTGTGTATATGGCTAGTTAGTGTAGTTCTACATCCATAGGCTAGTCAATGGGGTTCATGTGTACAGCTAGTTAGTGTAGTTCTACATGCATAGACTAGTCAGCAGGTTTGTGTGTATAGCTAGTTAGTGTAGTTCTACATCCATTGTGGTGTTCTCTGTGGCAGAGTGGTTAGAGTGTCTGACTTTTTTCCAGGTCGGACTCCTAATCTGAAGGTCGGTGGTTCGATTCCCCATGCCCCCACCTCTGCCAATTTGGATTTCCACCGCTATGTATAACTTACAGCGTCATCAAAGGCCGGTTGCTCTCATACCATGTCTATGTGGTGTGGGAGGTTAAAAATCCCTTGGGTCGGTAAAAGTGTAGGCTCGGGCTTTCTATCGACAAACTGTCTAATGGTGAAAACAAGTCTATTCAGACTTATCCATGATATGCAGTATACACTTATAGCTACAGGAAAATTCCCGGAAATCCGCGAAATCGCGGAGATCTTTCATCCCTGCATTCTGTGGCTAGCATTCTAACCATTAGATTATCCAGCCTCCCTAATGCACTTAACCTACCCCTACGCCTACCTGTCCATGCAGCATTTCACCTGGGGAGGTCGGTCGGTGCACCTCGCGATACTCGCAGATCCATTTCAACAATGGTTATTTTGAATGGAAGCTGAAAGGCGGTCAACTTACTGAGTTCCGGAAGTAGCGCAAATAACACGCGCATGCGCCTAGCCACTGCACACCCTGCACCCTCTTTTTCGGCTCCTCATGCATTTTGTGGGTTCACAGTAAGCGCCTGCCCAAACAACCCCCCAAATATCGCCCAGATAGGGCTCGAAGCAGTGAGTGAGTGATATTCTCAATGGCCGAAATCGATTAACACGACCCGGGCAACTCTGGTCACCCGAGTCGTCAGAATTTCAAATAGAACACCGCGAGTGGAGTCGACAAATATACATGCCGTGTGCAAAACAACACGACCCCAGTAACCCACCTCTTGGCTGGGGTTTGCAAGGAGCGATGACGTCACATTTGCGCTGATACCATCCTGCAGGATAACAGCCACCGGTACCAGTCATACATATTTTTTTTGGTAATAACATAGATTAATGAAATGGAAATATCACTAAACTATGCCGTCATAAAAATAGTTAAATCATATTTTGCTGTAATTATATCGGCTATTAAAATGAACGGCGCTTCTCCATGCCGAGCGTGGAGAAGCGCCGTGAGCTGCTGCCTACATTAGTTCTAGCCACTGACATCTTGTTGTTTGCTTGTTTGTTATTGTTTTACGTCCTATCAAAATCTAAGGTCATATTAGGATGGGTACCGACTTGTGACAGTGCGCACTCATGGCGTCTTTATAGTGCTGCCCCACTGGGAGACCAGACCGCCAGCACCATGACCTGATATCCCTCTCGGTCACATTATCTTAACACTGAGCCAATCAGTCCTTGCCCTATCCTAATAATGCCGAGCGCCTGGCTAGGAAGCCCCCCCCCTACCCCCCCTCCCCCCAATACACAGCATGCCACACAGTGAACTGCATTAGTTCTTGCCACTGCCGTCAGAGGGTGGGTAGACCGAACGCAGTGGCCGAATAGGTAAGAGTGCAGGCTTCCCGTGTGGAAGGTCAGTAGTTTGAATCCCGACCGAGTCAAACCAATGACGTACATAATTTATACTTGTCGCTATCTAGCCTGGCGCTCGGCATTACTAGGATAGGGCAAGGACTGGTTAGCTCAGTATCAGGATAACGCAACTGAGTGGGATATCAGGTCATGGTGATGGCGGCCTGATTTACCAGTGGGACAGCACTATGAAGTCACCATGAGTGCGCACTTTCACAAGTCGGTAGCTGTCCTCATGACTTTAGATATTGCCAGGACGTAAAACTCCAACAATCAACCATTATTAAATAGCAGTGGGGGAGCAAGGGGAGGGGGGAGGGGGAGGGGGGGGTTAGGGGGGACTACACTTGTTTTCTCCGAGGGCGTCAAATATTCTTAAAAGGGCCCTGGTCCTACTGAGGTAACATGGAAACCACACGGCCATGTTAGTGTCACTTGTAATGCGAAATAATGCGATTACAAAGGTTACTTATTTAATATAAAATAAAGCGATTACAACAACTATTTATTAGCACACAGTTCTATATCATTGGAAATAAGAACCCATTACTTTACAGAAGGGGTGGGGCTAATGTTATATATATACATGTTTGTTGTTTGTTTGTTGTTGTTTTACGTCCTAGCAACATCTAAGGTCATATCAGGACGGGTACCGACTTGTGACAGTGCACACTCATGGGGACGTTATAGTGCTGCCCCACTGGAAGACCAGGCTGCCAGCACCATGACCTGATATCCCACTCAGTCACATTATCCCGACACTGAGCCAAGCAGTCCTTGCCCTGTCCTAATAATGCAGAGCGCCAGGCTAGGAAGCAACAAGTATAACTTTTTAAGTCATTGGTTTGACTCGACCAGGGTTCGAACCCACGACCCCACGATCTACCAACATGGGAGACGGACGCTCTAACTCATTCGGCCATCCCGTAATATACGGCCATACTGTAATATAATTATATATAAATACCATAAATATATATATATATCTACGTGATATATATATACATTGAGCATGTTGGCGGAGGCTAACATGTCTAATTTGCGAACGAGGCTAGAGCTCACCCTGCTTTCCTCGCTTTGTATCTCACGCTGTAACGCCACTCTGTCTCGGCACCTCGCTCTGTCTACTTCGCTTCCCCACCCCCCCACCCTCGTTTCTCGGGGGGGGGTGAGCGCTGATCTCTCCTGCCTTCCGATACTGAGACTTTGCCCATGTCGGCACCTGATCCACTCAATACTGAACTGAAGGGTCCCAGTCACCCACTTGATAGCCTGCGTGCCAGGCCCCACTATGATTTCTAATTCTGATTTCTAATTCTGATTAAACTTTTCAAAGTTACATTTGCATGATCTGTTTCTGTTCTGCTTCTGTTTCTGTGCCGAGTGAGCGAATTATATACTGATTCTATTTGACACATAATTGATTGTATGCTTTTACAAATTGTATGATTGTGAGTTTTTAAAATTCACAAGTGTCTATTGACACATAGTTGATTGTATGCTTTTACATTATATGTAAAGGCGATGGTTGAATACAAAACAAACAGTTCTCACCGTGAATATGGCCTATACTGCCGACACAGCGTAAAGCAACCAATCAATCAATCACTGATATACTGATATGTATATGTACATATCAATTATCAGTATATATACATATATAAAAAATATATATAGCTATGAGAGATGCCAAGTCGATAAGAGTGTGAGTAGGGAAATCTCCCTAATAGTAAGACACAAATTGTAAATAAGTAGAAATTGATGGCCACAGGGGGGGAGCGGTACGAGAGGGGGGGGGGGACTCAAACCCCTCTAACAGGTGCAGGAGGTCTGGTAAATTTGGAAAAAAGAAAGGTGATTCAAAATGGTGCATTCTGGGGCACTTAGTTGAAAAATATGGGTAAAATTCTTTTTAAAATGAAGCTGAAATTATGCTTTGACGGGAGATTTACACATTAAAAGCGGGAAGTCGGGAGACTGGGGTTATTTGGCTATATCTATGTGTATAAACCTGAACCTGAGAGACATTAAGACCGACTCATGGACATCACTCTCACACCAGAGAGCTAAATGGAGAGCGGCAGTCAAGTAATGAAAGCAGTCTTTGTCGCATCGTGACCGACAGCATGATGATGATACATGTATAGAGTAAAACCTCTCTAAATGGACCGACCATGGGAGCAATTTTAAATGATCCATTTAGGGAGGTGGTCAGTTTAAGGAGAATTTTTCATTGTTACTATGGTATTGTATGGGCGATCGTTTGGGACCCAAATAAAGCGATCGATATAGGGGAGTGGTCGATCTGTGGAGGTGGTCGGTTATAGAAGTTTTATCATACATGTATACAGTAAAACCTCTCTAAATCGACCGACCATGGGACCGACTTTAAGTGGTCCAGTTAGGGAGGTGTTCGGTCTAGGGATTTAGAATATCCTTACAATGGTATTGTTGGGACCCGAAAGACTATTGCTCCAACTGCGGTAAACTACACTCTGAACCGGTGGACAACAATTGTACAAGGAAGGCGCCAAATTCAAGGCGCTCTACACGGGCGCACCCACTCATTGAGGCAGCGGGCGATATTTTTTCTGACGCAATGACGACCGAGGTGAGGCCGGAGTCGCGAGGGGCGGCAGGTCAGAGTGCGACGGACGGTCGATATAAGGGAACTGGTCGATCTGTGGAGGTGGTCGGTTAGAGAGGTTTTACTGTATATGTAAAATGATTTATACCGACCCCCCCAAGGGGGAGGCTGAGGACTAACACTTGTATATATATATATATTGAATATAATATTATCTAAATATATTTATATATATAGTTAGTTAGACGAATCTTACCGGGTATAGATGATGGATAACTATTGTTTTACCGAGGTAGAAGCCTCGGTTAGACGAGGGCGAGGGAGAAGGAAGCACATCCGGGTCCAGCAATCTTTACCTACTAATTCAGGATAAAAATGATTCTAAAAAAACAACCTAAGGTCAAGTGACCTCATGCTAAATTGAGTGATTGACTAGACGTGGCAGGGCGTGGTGGGTGGGCCCTCGCCCACGTCTAACCGAGGCTTCTACCTCGGTAAAACAATAGTTATCCATCATCTATACCCAGGTAAGATTCGTCTAACTAATCTATTTTACCTCGGTATGCCGCCTCTGGCTAGCCGTAGGCTAGGGAGACCTTTACGTAAAATAATTTTTATCCTGATATTCTTGTTTTGTTATTATTCTTTAGTGATTATGTCTTATGTATGCAACAATGGAAAAGCGATTTGTATGGCAAAAAAGAGGAAAAACCAATGTTTTTCTTACCTCTCTCTTTCAGTTGGTGAGTAGCCTGTGCGCTATCGGCTGAGGCTTCTCTAGTCGTTTGTGGTAATGTCTAGCAAACGAAGTAGCGGTTTTCCATCCCGCGTGAGCTAGGATCCGTTTAACGGAGATGCCTAGCAATCTTGCCTTGGACACCATTGCACCACGTGTAGAGTGCGATGAGTACCTGTCTGTATTTACTCCCGCCAGTTTTAACACATTCATTGTCCATCGGGCGAGGGTATCCCTGGAAATGGCCTTGTGTGGCTTAATAAAGCTGACCAATAGCTGTCTTGAGTTTCTTATTAATCGTGTCTTGGATATATAATTTCGTATCGCAGATACGACACATAACTTGCGATCCTGAGTGAAACTGGACACCCCTATCGTAGAAAGGGGGTCACCTAATCGGTTTGATTTTAATAAAGTTGATAAATCAAACGTGGCCTCTTTACTGTCAATTTCTAGACCATTCAGCGACAGGGCAACTATAGTTTGGCCTCTGTGTCCAGTGACCAGGAGAAGCAAAACTGCGACTTTGAAACCTAAAAGTTTAACGTCCAGAAACTTATTTTCTGGCCATTTCTTGAAGAGGTTGAACACTAGAGAAACATCCCAAAACCTATTATATTTGGGTTTAGGCGGATTCCTCTGATAAATTGATCGTATGATCCAACAAATAACATGGTGTTTACCCATTGTTTGTCCATTAACCCGCGGTAGGATTATCGACAGAGCACATCTGGCAGCGTTAATAGCGCCATATCCTAGGCCTTCGTCCTCTAGGTAACGTAGGAAGAGTCCTACCTGGGATACTGTGGGAGTCATTGGCTTGACTTTCTTAAGCAGGCAATAAATACCCCATTTCTTTAAATACGTAGTATACATTTTCACCGTTCCTTTTCTCCACGCATCATCAACCAAACGCTGTTGTGTAATTTTGTCTAAGCCAAACTGTTCTAAATATTTATTTAAAAAAGGAATGCCACTAACGGAGTTGTCGACACGTTTCCGTGGCGTTCTAGTGGTCCCTGATGTTTGAGGTTTCCTCGGAATCTTGGGAAGCGAAGGCTGCTTTTGGCTGTGGCTAGTAACGTCGGTAGCCACGGTTGCGTGTGCCACTCGGGGACGATGAGTATGGCGTGTGTCCCCTCCATTTGAATCTTTCTGGCGACTTTGCTAATGATAGTAAAGGGGGGGAAAATGTAAAAGAAATGATGTCGCCACTTTAGGGAGAAGGCATCAATGTGCCAAGCATTGGGTTCCGGGTGCCACGAAACATATTTTGGAATTTTAAAGTTATTACGCGAAGCGAACAAATCGATCTGAGGTGAACCCCATGTGTGACAAATGTGTTTGAAAATGGATGGATTAAGTGACCACTCTAAGTGATCATGGAACTGGCGACTCATCTTGTCAGCTAGACAATTTTGTGTGCCTGGAATGTGATTAACAGTTAACCAGACATCAAAGGTTTGAGCCCAGTTCCAAATGAGAAGTGCCATTGCATTACATTTAATCGATTTTGTACCTCCCATATTTCTGACATAAGCCATAGCTGTGGTGTTATCCGTGAGGATACGTACATTATTTTTGGGTATTTTTACTAGACTGGTTAATCCCAAGTAAATGGCCCTTAGTTCTAGAACGTTAATATGATCGGGGAGTTCCGATTCTAGCCATCTTCCTCCCGTTGCTACATCATTTTGATGTGCTCCCCACCCTTGGAGAGACGCGTCAGTGGTAACGGTAGTGTCAGGCTCTCCCATTCTAATGGGATTGGGGGAATGGTCAAAGTGGTTTAGCCACCAATCAATGTCGGCTAGGCCGTTCTCCGAAATAAACATGGTCTTTTCAAAGTTTCCCTTTGCGCGGGCCAGCGCCAAATTTTTATCAATTTCGAGGGATTTTATGTGTGCCGCTCCGTATAGAATAGCTGGACTATACGAAACCATGACCCCGATAAGGACCGCGACCTGTCTAATCTTTGGCCTAGAAGTGTCTAACAGCTGTATCGCTGTGCGGTAAAGCTTATCTTTCTTTTGGCGTGTAAGCGAAACGGTCATAGCCGTGGTGTTCAGAATGAACCCGAGACACTTAAGCTCCTGAGTAGGAGAAAAAACCGATTTCTTGTTATGTATGAAGAAACCCAATTTGGTGAAAATGTTGCATAAATCTTTAACAGCGAGTTCACATTGCGTGAAAGATTGGCCCATAATAAAAGAATCATCTATGTATGGAAACATACAATGCCCCAATTTTGCCATGTGTGCAAAAATTGGTTTCAACAACTTAGTAAACAGACGCGGTGCGCAGGCCAAACCATTAGGTAAACATGTAAATTCAAAAAGTTGGCCATTCCAGAGAAAACGTAGGTATTTCCGATCTGTCTGGTGAATAGGAACGGTGTAGTACGCATCCCTTAAATCAACACTCGCTAGCCAACACCCTGGGGTAATTAAATCACGAGCTGTTTCTAAAGAAAACATTTTGAAATGTTTGTATTCAATGATTTCATTCAACTGAGTTAAATCTAAAATCATTCGGATTGAACCATCAGGTTTAGGAGTAGAGAAGATATTGGAAATATATTCCCCTTCAGTATGTTCAACTCTGTTGACAATGCCCTTAGACTCAAACAGTAGAACCTGGTGATCTAGCTGAGATTTTTCTAGTGAATTAAACTGATACGGAAAAGGCGCTCTCTTTTGTATAGGCAATTGTGTGAAAGGGATGTGAATGCCTTTAACAATATTCAGGACCTCTGGATTAGTGGTTAACTGTTGCCATTGATGTAAACAATTAGAAACATTCCCTGCTTGAAAAAGGCTTACTTCAGTTTGAGTTTCCTCCGTGACCATTGTAGGGTCAGGAGGCTGCACTGTTTGTGTGGAAATCTCTACTTGTTCCCTTGTTTCGGGAACTGGGGCTTGGGAACGAAATCCCTCTTGTAGCCGCGGTTGTCGTTCCAGTTTGAGGCCGGCCTGTCGCCTCGGCCCCTTCCTCGCTGGTTGAACTGGAAGGACGGTCCGCCCCTGAACGGCCTTCCTCCTCTGCGGAATCGAAAATCCGTCCTAGACTTTCTGAACCCTGCTGGGTTTTGGAAGCGACGACTCTTTGCTTCAGTGTTTTTAGCACTCTTGTAGTCGACCTCTACCTGTTTGTACAGGTAAGCTAGCTGACCCCCAAACATCTTGGATTTATCTAGCGGTTTGCTCTTGATAGGGGTAGGTCCGGAATACACGGTGTATTCCTTACCATCATGGTCCGTTACCTTGTTCGAGCGGGCAACCTCTTTTCCGGCATCTGTGGTGACCGATTTGAAAACGTTTTCAAATCTCCGATGGGTCATGTAGTTACTAGCGGCTGCTAACAAAGCTATGCCCCGGTCCATAACCCGCGCCAAAGACGAGAACTTGTTCTCTGTCTGCATCCTGTTAGCCACAGGGATAACAGACGTCAAGGCACCCAAAACTGCCTTATGGATAAGGCAGAGGGAAGTTTCATAACGACGGCGTTCGTCGGAAAGATGAATGCCGGAATCCATCTCTTTGAAAACCGAAGCAGGAATGCCCTTAACTCCTGAAATCTGCTCAGTCAACTTGTTGATGACTTCGATCGGTTTAAACGTAGTGAAATGGCTATTCACCGTTTTGCGCATCATGGTAGTGGTGCGCACTTTCTGAGCTTTCTTTTTGACAATTTTCTTGCCAGCTTTAACGCCTATTTTGGCGTAGACACCCGCTCGTTCCGTGTCGGAATCCGACTCGGTGGAAGAAGAGTCGGACGACGAGTCTGAAGAAGAGTCCTTCTTCTTCTTCTTCTTCTTTTTGGACTTTTTGGAGCGCTTAGAGTTCGCTTTCTTTGTGAACTCGTCACCAGAACTGCTCACTGGGCGGCGTTTCTTGCCGCGCGCTTTCGGTTTCGGAACCTCAGGTGCCGAAAGCGTGTCCTCTTCGTCCTCAGAAAAGTCTTCCCAATCCTCATCAGGGATTTGGGAAGGATCTGGAAGTTCTGCGCCTGGAAAAGGCGCATCTTCTCCTCCATCATCTCCGCCATTTTCGCCTCCCACCCCACTGGTTGAGGGGCGTGATCACTGTCTTGATCCGAGGCATGAGCCCCAGGATGTGGGGACGGCGGAGCCGTAGCCGGTGGAGACGAATCGTAATCCGTCGGGGGGACACCCACCGCTGCAGCGGGCGGCTTATTCCGGCGAGTGGCCATCGGGAACTGTAACGAAACCAAAGCGTTACTAACCCGGAATCATCTCAACTACACAAGTGTAAGCCAGTAAACTGGGTTGAGGAACATGGTACAGAGAACGTGTGTTGCAACGTGTCAGTACAGGCGTGAAGCTAAATTTGCCGTAGGTGTGTGGTAACGAAACCAACCAAAACGGAGGGCATCGATCGTGAGATCGGCCCCTCTCTCTGTTCCGTACACTTCTCCCACCTGTGGCTACAGCGCCAACAAGTTGGAGAAAATATTACGAAACTCGGAGGTTCGCCTTAAACCGGTCAGGGGTGTTTATAAAAAACACCCAGAAGCATCCCCAACATCATCCTCTATTAGGATCCGGGAGACTTTTCTTAGGAAATGAGCAACTCGGGTTGCCATTTCTCCCTGTCTGAAAAACAGGTGTCGATAGAACTCAGTATCGGTTTCGTTTGTGCCAGCGGCACGCAATGTTCTATCCGTAAGTTAAAAAACGTACAAAGTCCAAACAGGACTGAAGAAAGTTCTGAACTTTCATAAAAAGATGCTATAGAGCATGATAAACAAAGTTATCGAAGAAAACAGTACTTACTTTTAGATAAAAGCAGTAGTAGTAGATAAATCCTGTGGAGCAACTCACAAACGTCCTCCCGTTGTGAGTTACTTATGCTAATTGCTGGACCCGGATGTGCTTCCTTCTCCCTAGCCTACGGCTAGCCAGAGGCGGCATACCGAGGTAAAATATACACT
>CM059202.1:29752805-29790025 GCA_030323885.1 Branchipolynoe longqiensis | reverse complement strand
AGTGAGGTGAGTGCTTGGGGACTTCCATCCTAGCAACATCTTAGGTCATATTGAGACATGTTCTGTCGACCCGTGGCAATGCTTCCTTATGACAGTTTTATAGTGCTGCCTCAATGTGGAACAGTGTCGCTGGTACCATGATCCCAATATCTGACTCAGTTACATTATCCTGACACTGAGCCAGCCAGTCCTTGCCCCACCATAGTAATGCCATCAGATTATGGTGTTTGCATGGGTGTCTGTTGTCAATGGAATACATCATTTCAATTTGTTTTCCCTATACACAATATTCATAACACATGCGACATCTGACGGCGACGACAAACACTACGGTTGTGGGACCATTGCCACTGCACATACAAAAGCTATGGAAATTACTAACTTTCAAATGCATCAAAGTCCATCATATTTTGGGATATTTTGAAGATTCCAAAAGTATATTGCTTTTGGGTCATTGGGGCTTCCAAGAAAAATGTTCACGTTTGGACCCGTTTGAAAATTTTAGGAGGGTACCAAACTAGTCAGTCACTATTAATACACAATATTCACAATGCATGCGACATCTGATGGCGACGGCGAACACTATGGTTGTGGGACCGTTGCCACAGCGCATGCGTGTGAATATCGTGTATTGTCTGGTCATATTTATTATTGACAAACCATAGCGGCTTTTGGAATTTGACTTAGCTTATATCACGCAGGCTGCGAACTGTGCTCAGCTGTTTCCCATTAAGCCATCACTAACTCACCAACTGACTCACAAACTCACCCATTGACTCACTGACTGACTCAGAAGCTACTCACTGACTCAGAGGCTGACCAACTATCTGATTGATTCACTAACTGACTGATTCATTCATTCCCTCACTCACTCATTCACCCACCCACCCACTTACTCATACCCACCCACTTAGTGACCCACTTAGTGACTCAATCACCCACTCACCCACTTACTTATCAACTGACTCACACTCACACACCCACTGACTCACCCTCACCCACCCACTTACTCACTCACTCATTGACTGACTGACTCACTCATTGACTAATTGACTCACCCACTCACTCATTTACTCATCCAGTCATTCACTGACTCACTGAGTCATTACTGGCTCTGACACTGACTGACTCAACAACTCACTCTCACTCACCCACTCATTCATCCACTGACTCACTGACTCACTTACTGCGGTGTTCTCTGTAGTAGAGTGGTTAGAGTGTCTGACTTTTTTCTAGGTCGGACTCCTAATCTGAAGGTCGGTGGTTCAATTCCCTGTGCCCCCACCTCTGCCAATTTGGATTTCCGCCGCTGTGTATAACTTACAGCATCATCAAAGGCCAGTTGCTCTCATACCATGTCTATGTGGTGTAGGAGGTTAAAAATCCCTTGGGTCGGTAAAAGTGTATGCTCGGGCTTTCTATCGACAAACTGTCTAATGGTGAAAACAAGTCTAGTCAGACTTACCCATGATAGGCAGTATAAATCTTCAAGACTCATCAACACACTCACGCACTCAGTCTCACTCACCCACTCAGACTCTCCCACTGACTCACTGACTCAGACTCACTGACTCACACACTGACTCACCAACGCACTCAGCAACTCACTGACACACTCACCAACACACTCACCCACTCACTCATTTATTCACTGACACACTCACCCACTCACTCATCGATTGACACACGCTCTACCATTCACCCACTAACTCACCCACTCATGACCAGACGGGATGGCCAAATGAGTTGAGCGTCCGTCAACCGTTTTGGTAGATCGTGGGATTCGAACCCTGGTCGAGTCAAACCAGACGGGATGGCCGAATGAGTTAGAGCGTGCGTCTCCCGTGTTGGTAGATCGTGGGTTTGAACCCTGGTCGAGTCAAACCAATGACTTTAAAATTGATACTTGTTGCTTCCTAGCCTGGCACTCGGCATTATTAGGATAGGACAAGGACTGGTTGGCTCAGTGTCAGGATAATGTGACTGAGTGGGATATCAGGTCATGGTGCTGGCCACCTGGTATTCCAGTGGGGCAGCACTATAAAGTCGCCATGAGTGGGCACTGTCACAAGTTGGCACCCGTCCTGATATGACCTTAGATGTTGCTAGGACATAAAACAACAACAAAAACAAAACAAACATCTATCCACCCACCCACCCACCTTAACTCGCCCTCACTCTCACAACTATCCACCCACCCACTCACCCACCCACCGTAACCCGCCCTCGCCCTCTCATCTACCCACCAACCTACCCACCCAACCACCTTAACCCACCGTCACCCTCTCATCTACCCACCCACCCACTCACCGTAACCCACCCTCACCCTCTCATCTCCCCACCAACCCACCAGCACCCACCTTAACCTGCCCTCGCCCTCTATCTACCACCCACCACTCACCGTAACCCGCACTAACCTTTCATTCCCCACCAACCCACCCACCCCCACTCTTCTTTTTGCTCTCAGTCTAATCTACCCCTCCCACCCACTCACGTAACCCGCTCTCACCTCTCATTCCCCACCACCACCCACCACCCCCTTACCTGCCTACCCTCTATCTACCACCCACCCATCACCGTAACGCATCACCTCCTCATCTACCCACCAACCCACCCACCCACCCACATTAAACTGCCTCACCTTAACTACCACACTCACCGTAACTGCTGACCCTCTCAACTACCTCCCATTCACCCCACAAACCTTAACCGCCCTCCCTTCAACTATCCACCACTCACCTTAACCCGCCCTCACTCTTCATTACCCACCACCACCCACCCACGGTAACTCGCCCTCCCTTCAACTTACACCCACTCCCTTAACCGCCTTCTGTGTCGTTACCCACCCCCACCCCACCACCGTAACTCGCCATTCACGCTTATCATCTCCACTTGAGCGGTTTTGTTTTCTACCCACCAACCACACCCACCCCCTTAACCCGCCCTCACCCTCATCTACCCACCCACCTACCTAGTCACTCGAGAATTTAAATATTCTAAATGCACGTCATGTCCACGTAATCCTATTTTCTTTTCTTAGAAAGAAATAGCAAAGCCCCTACCCCGACCACTTTTCCACCATTATAAACTATTTAAACATCCCTTGCCTTTTAACACAAAATACACAAGAATTATTTGCAGAATGTCCTGCTTTCAACTGTCACCTCAACATTTAAATCTACACACATGTATATGCACTCAAATCGCTTCATAAAATTAAAATTAAAATTTCTAAATTTAAAATACATGTAAATCATAAAAAAAATTTATTGGCTGTTTCATCCTTGTTTTATCCTATTTTTAAGTTATTTTTCTTTATTGATTCCTTTTCAGTTAGTTGGTCTTTCAGTGGGTTCTTTCCTACAGAATCGGATTACTGCTACAGACAGTTCCAGAAACAAATATAACATGACAATGAAATCCTTGATATGAATATAGTATGAGAGGCGGTAAGAGGGTGAGGGAAAGTGACAGAAAATGCCGCTCGACTAAAGTTGCGCCACCGAGGCAAATGTGCGAACCCCTCACTATCGTAGCCTCTGTTAGCGATCAAAGATAATTATGACAGTGGAAATGACACTGTTCATCAGCAAGGGTTACGTCAATAATAATTTTGCCACAGTTATTTTTCATTAGCACTCATCAACGTGTGTAAAAAGCATTGACTAAAGAGAACAAGCGTTGGTTGATTAATCAATTGGGGTTTTATGTGCTAGCAATTGCTGAGGTCATGCCTGGATGAATGGACCAGACAGGATGGCCGAATCAGTTGAGCTTCTGTCCCCCGTTTTGGTAGCCTCGTTCTGGTCTCTGGTAACTCCTTTGGCCAACAGCTTTTGAATCTTTCTCTACAGGTTCCAGGAAAGACGATGAACAGGAGAAATCCCCATGCTTTTGCGACACTGCTGAGGATTATCCTCAGAGGTCAGTCAGTAGAGGTCACGTGTATAGCTGGTTAGTGTAGTTCTACATCCATAGACCAGTCAGCGGGGTTCATGTGTACAGCTAGTTAGTGTAGTTCTACATCCATAGACCAGTCAGCGGGGTTCATGTGTACAGCTAGTTAGTGTAGTTCTACATTCATAGGCCAGTCAGCGGGGTTCATCTGTACAGCTAGTTAGTGTAGTTCTACATCCATAGGCCAGTCAGTGGGGTTCATGTGTACAGCTAGTTAGTATAGTTCTACGTTCATAGGCTAGTCAGCGGGGTTCATGTGTACAGCTAGTTAGTGTAGTTCTACATTCATAGGCTAGTCTGCGGGGTTCATGTGTACAGCTAGTTAGTGTAGTTCTACATCCATAGGCCAGTCAGCAGGGTTCATGTGTATAGCTAGTTAGTGTAGTTCTACATCCATAGGCTAGTCAGCGGGGTTCATGTGTACAGCTAGTTAGTGTAGTTCTACATTCATATGCTAGTAAGCAGGGTTTGTGTGTATAGCTAGTTAGTGTGGTTCTAAACCATAGGCCAGTCACCTGCAAAAAAGTGTCGCAGCAAAGGCAATATTCACGGCGATAAATAAATAATAATTGATCGTATAATGAGATTATTATATAACTATAGCCACTGTGCACAAACCATATTATTATTTTTTAAATGCCATTAAAAAATCATCTGTTAAATATTTGCATGCATGTAATTACTTTATATATACATGTGTTGCTGGGGGAGTATTTGCAAATCTAGGATATCAGGGAAATATTTATATAAAAGATTCACCCCGTACTTTCAGTACAGGGATGAAAACCAACCCATTAGAAAAGCTGGAGAAGAATTTCGACATGCTGGGTTAATTAACTGAGCTGGTAAATTCTTAGTTTAAGAAGCACAATATATTTGTTATGTATGTCTTCATATTTACCCGCTACTTTTGAGTTGGAAAATATTATAAGACATATACTTTAATGCAATTTAAAAGTGAAATCGACAGCGTTCTCTGGCCTCCATCTTGTCTTTTTGCATTCTCTCCCATTTCACCAACTCTGTGCTGATATAAGTAACCATTTGACACTTGTGCCAGGCATTTTACTTCCTGTTCCATACTAAAGCTATTTTCGCCTGTATTTAGACTACATTGTCGTTCACCCCTGTACTGGAAGTATGGGGTGAATCTTTTATCTAGATAATATTGTGCATAGAGAGGGAATCGAACCCACACTTCTGCCATTCTGGGACTAGCAACCTACCCATTAAACTATCTAAGCTCCCTGGTGCAATTAACCTATCCATGTATATCTGTGTATGAGGCATTGCACCTGGGGAGGTCAGTGCATCTCGATACACTCACACACCCGCTGTAATTGTAAGCCTCAAGTCTACAATTATAAATATCCAGGTACTGCACTTACAGTATATATATCAGGGGCAAGAGTTTTTTCAGGCAACAACAAAAAGCGGAAATCAAGCTGATATTATTATCCCAAAGGCAAATTTCCGTCCTATAGGCTAGCTACCGTAACCCCATCATATATCAAAAATGCCCCCAGGTTGTGAAAATACACCCCCCCCTCCGGAAATCCGCTTAAAAACGGAAAAATATCCCTGTATATACACAGGGAAGGTTTGCCAACCGTACAGCTTGTACAGGATCCTGGTCACGACACCAATGTTGTAGGAGGTGTATGTGCAAATGAAGGAAACGCTGCGCCTAAAGTGGAAATCGAACCCACGCTATTGCCATTCTCAGGGATGAAAGTGGTCTCTGGGAAAAAAAGCGGAAATGCTGATATTCTCCCATAGGCTTAGCATTGTCAGGGAATCGCTGAAAATTCCCGGAAATCAGGTTTCATACATATTGGTATACGCTGATAGTGCTGCGCCATTTGAAGCATGTATTAGTAGTATACGCTGCTAGTGCTGCGGCGCTTGCACCACATATCGGTATACGCTGATTGTGCTGCGGTATTAGAAGCACGTATTCGTAGTATACGCTGCTAGTGCTGCAGCATTTGCACCACAGATCGGTATACGCTGACATTGCTGCGGCGTTTGAAGGCATTAGTAGTATACGCTGCTAGTGCTGCGGCGTTTGCACCACATATTAGTATACACTGATGGTGCTGCAGCGTGAAATAACGTATTGGTTGGTTGTTGGAGTTTTACATCCTGGCAACATCTAAGGTCATATCAGGAAGGGCGCAAAGTATTAGTATACACTTATAGCTACAGGAAAAATCCCGGAAATCCGCGAAATCGCAGAGATCTTTCATCCCTGCATTCTGTGGCTAGCATTCTAACCATTAGATTATTCAGGCTCCCTAATGCACTTAACCTACCCACGCCTACCTGTCCATGCAGCATTTCACCTGGGGAGGTCGGTCGGTGCACCTCGCGACACTCGCAGATCCATTTCAATAGTGGCTATTTTGAATGGAAGCTGAAAGGCGGTCAACTTACTGAATTCCGGAAGTAGCGCAAATAACCCGCGCATGCGCCTAGCCACTGCACTGCCTGCACCCGCTTTTCGGCTCCTCATGCATATAGTGGGTTCACAGTACGCGCCTGCCCAAACAACCCCCCATATATCGCCCAGATACGGCTCGAAGCAGTCAGTCAGTGGTATTCTCAATGAGAGCATAATAAGTATTTTGTCCCACGGAGCATGCGCCGTGAGCTGCTACCTACAACATTAGTTCTAGCCACTGACATCTTGTTGTTTGTTTGTTTGTTATTGTTTTACGTCCTAGCAAAATCTAAGGTCATATTAGGACGGGTACCAACTTGTGATAGTGCGCACTCATGGCATCTTTATAGTGCTGCCCCACTGGGAGACTAGACCGCCAGCACCATGACCTGATATCCCACTCAGTCACATTATCCTAACACTGAGCCAACCAGTCCTTGCCCCATCCTAATAATGCCGAGCACCTGGCTAGGAAGCGACAGGTATCAATTTTTAAGTCATTGGTTTGACTCGACCAGGGTTCGAACCCACGATCTACCAAACAAGCCACTGCCATCAGCAGAGGTTGGCACTGGAAATCGTTTAAACGACCTGTTCACTGCATCCCCATTATATGTAAAGGCGATGGTTGAATAAAAAACAAACAATTCTCGCCATGAATATGGCCTATACTGCCGACACGTCGTAAAGAAACCACCAATCAATCAATCACTGATATACTGATATGTATATGTACATATCAATTATCAGTATATATATACATATATAAAAAATATGGGGTATGCAGGTATTGCAGGTATAGCAATACCTCAGGGAGTTTGACGCCCCTGCCTTGCAGAGTTGTAAACCACTGCCTTGTGGTACAGGTTCTTAACAGAACCTAAGGCTAAGGGAGCAAACCCTAAACAGAAAACCATGTCACTGTGGCAGCATTAAGGGCAGTTGATGTATGGAACTCCCAACATCTCCCGACCAGCCACTGCAGGGACAAATAGTTTTGTGCCTGTCTTGACATGTTCTTGCCGGTGTGAAACCTCTATTTGCTCCCCCAGAGTGCCGCTTGTAACTTGCAAAAGCCAGCAGCACTTCAACACTTTTGCAGGCAGCTTTCATGAAATGTATACCATCAAGAGAAACCTGACGCTGAGAGACATTAAGACCGGCTGATGGACGCAACTCTCACAGCAGAGAGCTAAATCGAGAGCGGCAGTCAAGTAATGAAAGCAGTCTTTGTCGCATTGTGACTGACAGCATGATGATGATGATGATGATGATAAAAAATATATATATAGCTATGAGAGATGCCAAGTCGATAAGAGTGTGAGTAGGGAAATCTCCCTAATAGTAATACACAACTTGTAAATAAGTAGAAATTGCGTGGCCAAAGGGGGGGGGGGGGGTGGGAGCGGTACGGGCAATGGGCTCAAACCCCTCTAACAGGTGAAGGAGGTCTGAAAGGTGACTCAAAATGGTGCATTCTGGGGCACTTAGTTGAAAAATATGGGTAAAATTCTTTTTTAAATGAAGCTGAAAGGATGCTTTGACGGGAGATTACACATTAAAAGCGGGAAGTCGGGAGACTGGGGTTATTTAGCTATATCTATGTGTATAAACCTGAAGCTGAGAGACATTAAGACCGACTCATGGACATCACTCTCACAGCAGAGACCTAAATGGAGAGCGGCAGTCAAGTAATGAAAGCAGTCTTTGTCGCATCGCGACCGACAGCATGATGATGATACATGTATAGAGTAAAACCTCTCTAAATGGACCGACCATGGGAGCAATTTTAAATGATCCATTTAGGGAGGTGGTCAGTTTAAGGAG
Organism: Branchipolynoe longqiensis; assembly: GCA_030323885.1. NCBI lineage: Eukaryota > Metazoa > Annelida > Polychaeta > Phyllodocida > Polynoidae > Branchipolynoe > Branchipolynoe longqiensis. Next base: position 29,781,798 of record CM059202.1, on the reverse strand, counting down.
TATTTTTTATTATTACTATGGTATTGTATGGGCGATCGTTTGGGACCCAAATAAAGCGATCGATATAGGGGAGTGGTCGATCTGTGGAGGTGGTCGGTTATAGAAGTTTTATCATACATGTATACAGTAAAACCTCTCTAAATCGACCGACCATGGGACCGACTTTAAGTGGTCCATTTAGGGAGGTGTTCGGTTTAGGGATTTAGAATATCCTTACAATGGTATTGTTGGGACCCTAAAGACTATTGCTCCAACTGCGGTAAACTACACTCTGAACCGGTGGACGACAATTGTACAAGGAAGGCGCCAAATTCAAGGCGCTCTACACGGGCGCACCCACTCGTTGAGGCCGGAGTCGCGAGGGGCGGCAGATCAGAGTGCGACGGACGGTCGATATAAGGGAACTGGTCGATCTGTGGAGGTGGTCGGTTAGAGAGGTTTTACTGTATATGTAAAATTATTTATACCGACCCCCCCTAAGGGGGAGGCTGAGGACTAACACTTGTATATTTATACATATATATATATATATATATATATATATATATATATATATATATATATATATATACATAAACAATACTCATACTCATAGAGGTGACAATAAAATAACCAAAATCCAGCAAACGAAAACGGAAATAGCCTTATAAAGTTATATTGGGTGCCACCATTTGTGTACTCGTGTTGAATAATCAAAATCCAGCAAACAGAAATGGAAATAGCCTTAGATGGGCGCTACCATTTGTATACTCGTGTTGAATAATCAAAATCCAACAAACGGAAACGGAAATAGCTCATCGAACTCCACTACGCAGCAAGCAGGGTGGACGACAGCGATTGGTTAATAATATAGTCGAGAGCAAAACAAATGCCCGCTGCAGACACGCGCAGTGCAAAACTTTGATTCTATTCAAAAGTACTAGAAATAAAGAACAATTTGGCATAAACATGGATGCACAAATGCAATATTAATAGTCTATTCCGCGGAAACGACGACTGTATTCGATTATCACGACCGCGACTCGGGTCACCCGAGCCGCTAGAATTTCAAATCGAACACAGTGAATGGAGTAAAAGAAATACTATCGAATACGGCCACCAAGGGGGGGGGGGGGGGGGGGTCGGGGTCGGTCCTAAGCATTGCTTATTCATATTAAATATATAAATATATCTATATATGTACATAAAAATATATATATTTACATCTATACTAATATATACATGTTCCTATCAGTATACACGCACACATATGTATATACATATATACATACATGGATATATACATATACATGGATATATTTATATGGAGTATATATAAATATATATATATATATATATACATACATACACATAGAACCCCATTGTCTTCCGCAGGGCTTTGTGACAGTATATCCCATAATGCATTGCGTGGCACCGGGGAATGGGACCACTTCCTTTTCTATCCGCTTGAGCGACTTGGAGACCCTTCTGAGATCACCGATAAAGTAGTAAAGTAAATCAAACAAGCAGACAGCAACACACAAACACACAGACAGACACACAGACCCACACTTTGTGGCAGCAAGGCTTGTTTGGATAACAACGCCGTGCCCTGTGTACATTTACAGCATTTGCACAAAGAGAAATAATTCAAATTTCTGCGCGCTTTGTGAAGGCCCGGTCACATACACGTTAGTGGACGTAGTTGAACGTAGTGGAGGCTAGCGTAGTTGAACGTAGTTGAACGTACCGGCATCCATACTTCTCCGTCATGCTAACTTGGTCATAACATGGGTGGATGTATGTGATTTTTGGCCGCTCTGTCGGGATACGTCGTTACGCGTGCGTTAGGCGCTCGTTGGTATACGTCAATATATGTCGACGTTCATCGGGATATGGACAAAACTTTCGACATCCGACAACGTTCGACGATGTGCGGATTTTATGTCAGCCATATGTTATGTATATGTTAGGCATACGTCGATGTACGTTAGACAAACGTTCACTACGTTGCACTATGTTGACCTGTGTTAAAGGCAGTGGGAACGTACAGTCTGCGTACTGACAATGTATGGATAATGTATGTCTAACATACGTCTAATGTACGCTTTGCATTTCTCCAGCATGTCTTGACGTATGTAACTTATGAGGCATAGTTCTGGCGATCGAATAACGTATATAAAGTTCACCGTCGTTCTGCGAACCTACCTTGAGCGTAATTCGAGCGTTTTTTGCCGGGAGGCATGGTAGCCATAGGTTGGTCATATGTTGGCCTACACTATGTATACGGTATATATACGTCCAACTTTACCCCCCGCGCCGAAAAGTTTGACGCTTCTCGATGTAAAAAAGTGGTTTTACGCATTGGCCGCACGTTTGCGAGATGCATCATAATGTGATGGCCTTAATCATTGGACATGTTCAAAAGAACGCAACGTTAGGGGCTAAATTTGCATCCATGATGCTAACATATTCTAGCGTACTTGGACGAAGCCCTGGTCACATAGCTGTTAGTGGACATCGGTGAACGTAGTGGAGGCTAACGTAGTTGACCCTACCAGCCACCATACCGTAACGTATTTATCCGTATCGTAACGTATTTATCTGTACCATAACATATTTATTCGTACCAAAACCTGCCGTACCTTAATGATTTTCAACATAGTTTACCATACTTACACCACGTTTGACCCACGTTAGCCTCCACTACGTTCACCTACGTCCACTAACGTGTATGTGACCAGGGCATAACCATGCGGTAATTGTTCTATTCCTTTAGAGGGTTGGCGGTTTGTTGGAGTTTTACGTCCTGGCAACATCTAAGGTCATATTAGGATGGTTACCGATTTCTGACGGTGCGCGCTCATGGTGACGTTTATAACATTGACCGATATCCCACTCAGTTACATTATCCTGACAGTGATCTAACCAGTCCTTGCTTGGAAGACCGGGGGATCCAAACCCACAGGTTCATGGGTTGGAACCCTGGTCGAGTCAAACCAATGACTTAACAATTTATACTTGTTGCTTCCTAGCCAGGTGCTCGGCATTATTAGGATAGGGCAAGGACTGGTTGGCTCAATCGAATATCAGGTCATGATGCTGGTGGCCTGGGGCCGTATGCAGGAGTCAGTGTTAGCGGGTTTTGGTGTTACAGCCTGTTACCGTTTAGCTATCTCCGAACCAGAGAATTCGGTCAAGCGGTATGCAGGAGCGCGTAACACTTACATTATAGCTAAACGTGAATTTATTAATAGATTTGGGAAATCCCTCTGCGTCTTTAGCGATATATTAGGCTTAAATATATTAAATGCGATCATATTTAACAGAATTAAATACGTAATAAGTGAAATTTGAGGAAATTAACCCTAAATTCGAAGCAATATTAACGCTGCCGCCGTAAAAGCGGCGATATTAATATTTATATGTTCGAATCGACGAACGTAAAGTAAACAAATCGCCGCATCGACGTCGCTTTCCATACTGGCGGCGGCGGCGGTTTGTTTACTTCACGTTCGTCGATTCAAACATAAATATTAATATCATTGCTGCCAATACGGCGGTAGCCTTAATAATGCTTCGAATTTAGGGTTAATTTCCTCAAATTTCACTTATTACGTATTTAATTCTGTTAAATATGATCGCATTGAATAGATTTGGGCCTAATAAACTCGCTAAACCTGATATTTTTTAGGGTTAAGGTAACACCGGTTAAGCCTTTGGTGTTAGGCCTAACACTGACTCGTGCATACCATTTTTTCGCCGCTAACCCGGAATTCCCGACAAACACCGTTTTGCCTCGCTAACACTGACTCCTGCATACGGCCCCAGGTCTCCCAGTCACACATCACTATAAAGTCACCATGACTGTGCCCTGTCACAAGTCGATACCCGGGCTGATATAACCTTAGATGTTGCTAGGGTTTAAAACAACAAAACACAAACAAACCAGTCCTTGCACACTGGTGCAATGCCCTATCCTATCAATGCTGAGCGCAGGTATAATCTTTTTGGTCTTTGGTTTGACTCGGCCAGGTTTTGAACCCCTTGTGTGGAAAGTCAACACTCTTAGTCTTAGTAATTTGGCCACCAAGCCGTTTAAATATTTTTTTTTTATTTGCAATAAGAACATAATAGTAAATAAATCGATTTCAAAACGAAATATACAATTTGATGCCTCAGAAAAAAAGAAAAAGTTTAAATAAAACCAATGCCAGCAAACATTACAAAGAAAGAAAGTTAATTTCATCCTTGATGCTTGCATTTTCAAATTAACTAGCATGTGTGATAACATCACAGGAGGGTGTCGTGGAGGTGATGACAATGGGTAATGTTGCACCTAGAGCTGGATTCGAACCCACACTTCTTGCCATTCTGGGGCTAGTGTGCTAACCATTACACTACCTAGACTCCCCTTTGCAGTCACCCTAGTCACGTCTACCTGTCTAAGTGGCTCTTTGCCTATAGTGGTCAAGCATAAATCCGCCGTGGATGAATCAGCAGAGCGCAGGCTTCTTGTGCGGAAGGTCGGGAGTTTGAATCCCACCAGAGTCAAACTAATGACTTACAAAAGTGATACTTGTTGCTAGCTAGCCTGGTGCTTAGTGCTACTAGGATAGGGCAAGGACTGGTTAGCTCGGTATCGGGATAATGTGACTGAGTGCGAAATCGGTCATGGTGGCAGTGGCCTGGAAGCACTATAAAGTCGCCGTGAGTGTGCACTGTCACAAGTCGGTACCCGTCCTGATATGACTTTAGATGTTGACTTTAGACTGTTAGAGGTTGCCAGGATGTGAAACACCAACAAACATTGTTTGTTTGTTGTTTTACGTCCTAGCAACATCTAAGGTCATATCAGGACGGCACCAACAAACAAACAAAACAGAAAATAGTCAATATAAATTAGAAGAAATAGATATTTGATGAACTAAGTCAAACTTGTCTCATTTCCATTTCTCATTCATTGAAAAATAAACACACAAAAAAAATTCACTAAGTTACAAACCGGTTATTTTCTGATATTCAAAGGTTGGATACCTCTGTAACCTTTCCCCTGAAAAGTGAAACTAACACAAACAACCACCCACCATGTTGACCAAGTAAACATTTGACAGTGTGCAGTAGGCATTAAGAAAGGTAGTGAATAGTGTGAGATTGAGCATGGTTGGTAGTTAGAGTTTTCCGTCCTGGCAACATCTAAGGTTATATCAGGACGGGTACCATCTTGTAACGGTGCACATTCATGGAAACTTTATAGTGCTGCCCCACTGCGAGATCAGGTTGCCAGCACTATTACCTAATATCCCACTCAATCACATTATCCTGACACTGAGCCAACCTGTCCTTGCTCTATCCTAATAATGCTAATCGCCTGGCTAGGAAGCGACATGAATCAATGTTATAATGCATTGAGTTGATACAGCTGGGGTTTGAACATTAAGAAAGGTGATGGATAGTATGAGATAGAGCATGTTAAATGTGTCAGGAACTTGTTGTCCATACTCAAACTACAGATCTCCAGTCATGCCAGTTGACAGTTACCAATAATCTGTTGACAGTGTGCAACACGCATTAAGAAAGGTGATGAATAGGATGAGATAGAGCATGTTAAATGTGTCAGGAACTTGTTGTCCATACCCGAACTACAGACCTCCAGTCATGCCAGTTGACAGTTAACAATAAACAGTTGACAGTGTGCAACAGGCATTAAGAAAGGTGATGAATAGTGTGAGATAGGGCATGTTAAATGTGTCAGGAACTTGTTGTCCATACTCGAACTACAGATCTCCAGTCATGCCAGTTGACAGTTAACAATAAACAGTTGACAGTGTGCAACAGGCATTAAGAAAGGTGATGAATAGTGTGAGATAGGGCATGTTAAAAGTGTCAGGAACTTGTTGTCCATACTCAAACAACAGATCTCCAGTCATGCCAGTTGACAGATAACAATAAACAGTTGACAGTGTGCAACACGCATTAAGAAAGGTGATGAATAGTATGAGATAGGGCATGTTAAATGTGTCAGGAACTTGTTGTCCATACTCGAACTACAGACCTCCAGTCATGCCAGTTGACAGTTAACAATAAACAGTTGACAGTGTGCAACACGCATTAAGAAAGGTGATGAATAGTGTGAGATAGGGCATGTTAAATGTGTCAGGAACTTGTTGTCCATACCCGAACTACAGATCTCCAGTCATGCCAGTTGACAGTTAACAATAATCTGTTGACAGTGTGCAACACGCATTAAGAAAGGTGATGAATAGTGTGAGATAGGGCATGTTAAAAGTGTCAGGAACTTGTTGTCCATACTCAAACTACAGATCTCCAGTCATGCCAGTTGACAGTTAACAATAAACAGTTGACAGTGTGCAACACGCATTAAGAAAGGTGATGAAAAGTGTGAGACAGAGCATTTGATAGCCCACGACAGGGAACCCTCAAATAGAAAAAAGCCAGACAATGCATACAATATAACCGAATCAAACTCAAACAAACATAACCCAACCACCTACTACATACAAGCCTATAATATGTAAATAGAGTAGGCTAGTATAGGATTAAGTAGGGAAAAAAAGTGGAAAACTCTTCCCAAGAAAACCCCAAAACACAAACATAGATCACTAACCGCAAAACATAACTTAACAAACTCAGAACTATAACTGCCCAGCATTGAAAACAAGCTCGATCATTCAAACTTACATTGTTTGTTTGTTTCACATCCTAGCGACATCTAAGGTCATATCAGGATGGATACCGACTTGTGACAGTGCGTACTCATGGCGACTTTATAGTGGTGCCCCACTTGGATACCAGGCCACCAGCACCATGATCCGATATCCCACTCAGTCACATTATCCTGATACTGAGCTAACCAGTACTTGCCCTATCCTAATAATGCCCAGCGCCTGGCTTGGAAGCAACAAGTTCCGAACATGGACAGCATAAATATCCCACACACAAAAAAATACATATTTATGTGAAAAGTGTAAAAAGCTTGTTGACCAATCTAGAACTCCAGGACTCCAGTCATGCCAGTTGACAGTTGATTGATGGAAGTTAACAGTGTACAACATGCATTAAGAAAGATGATTAATAGTGTGAGACAGAGGCCGTGAAAAGTGTCAGAAACCTTTTGGACTCCAGGCATCGTAGTTGACAGTGTGCGGCAAGCATTAAGAAAGGTGAGGCAGAGTGCATACAATGTGTCAGAAACTTGCTGTCATGTAAGTTTTAAGAGTTGACAGCTGACAAGTGACAGTGTGCGAAGGTAGCTATTAATAAGGGTGGTGAATAGTGAGAGAAAGACAGAGATAGATAGTACGTGTACAAGGTGTCACAAAGTTGCTGTCTATTCTAGAACTCATAGGACTCCAATCAAAGCAGTTGAAAGTTAGCAGTTGACAGCTGAGAGTTGACAGCTGATATTTGATAGTGTGCAACAGGCATTATTAAAATAGGCGATGACTGAAGTCAGACAGAGCACATGCAGCATTTCATAGACGTGTTGGCCATTATAGAACACCTGGACTCCTGTCATGCCAGTTGACAGCTGACAGATGACAGTGTGCAACATGCATTAACAAAGGTATATATATATGGGTCACTCTCCTGAAAACTGGTCAGCATGGGATCGGATTTTAAAACATCAATAAAAAAATGTCCTACTTATTTTTGTCCTTATACTTTTCATATTCATGTTCAGATTTGATGTAAGAAATTAGGGAAATAAAATAAACTGTGTGCAACTGTGGTCCTTGTAGTTATGAAGTGTTATGGCTCTTTATCTCAAACAGCCGCCAAAAAAACGCATTTTACAGTCAGCCATTTGTAACATGACATATGGGACATGGTTGGATCTTTACTAACATCTTGTTTTGCATTGATATATCAAGCAAAACAGTTCCCAAATCAAAAAGGAAGTATTTATTAACATGTATACATGCTTAAATTTAAAAAAGATTTATTTGATATCTTCAGAAATAACATTACAAATTTCCATCACAGATGTAACCAGTGGTGTCTGGATGCCACACAAATATTGTACACTAATTATTCAGTGAATAAAGCATGGCTGGAAAATACTCTTTAAAAAAAATCAATATAAGCACTACATATTTCTGTATATTATGCCATGATTAATATTCTTCTCAGTATGAAATTATTTAATTCTGCTTAGATTTGTATTAAACAGACTGTGTGGTGTCCTAAATATGTGTTACATCTGAGCAATATATGTTATACTGCCATAAGACATAGCTTAATCATGGACTACACATTTATTTTTTATCTCATCAATTTATATTTTACATAGGTGTAAAGCGGAGATTTCGAGCTTTCATTTGCAACCAAAAAATGCTACAAATTCAAATATTAGATTTTAACTCTCCATGTGACACCTCTGGCCAGTTTTCAGGAGAGCACATGCAAAATGTTAGACTTGTTGAACATTCTAGATCACCTAGACTCCTATCATGCCAGTTGACAGTTGACAGTGTGCGACAGGCATTGGCAAAGGTGCAGACAGAACACGTGCAAGGTGTCACAGACTTGTTGGCCATTCTGCTCACATTTTCTTTACAAAAATAAAAGAGGGGTGGGGGTGGGGGTCGGGGGGGGGCGGTATGGTGGCATTGTCTATTTGCCAGTTACAGCTCATCCAACGTATGACCAGAATCCCAAATAAATTTCACATTTTTCGCAAAATTTTCATGGAACACAAAACCAAATCCCCACAATCCCTTCCCCCTCCTCACCAATATAAAATACCCTTGTGCAATTCACATATATTTCCTATTCATTTTTGCTATTCAAATAACATCTTCCATTTGGTTAGTACAATTTGATTTCTAATATCTAAATTCTAACATTTGTTTTTTTCAAGAAAGAAATTTATATTCAACTGGCCCTCGAGACAAAAAAAAAAAGGATATCCACATTGGAATGGATGGAGGTTTATGGGATCTTGGTTGGTTGGGAAGGTAGGGGAGGGGGGCGGGGGGGAGAGTCTAGATATATAAAAGGTGGAAGTGTTCTCAGACAAAGGCATCACTACTCGAGCACTTAGCGTCGCCACTTGTCACCACCAGCGTCCCAGGGAAGTCACCATCGTTACCATGAAGTTCGCTGTCTGCTTCGCACTTCTTAGCCTTATTGGTAAGTTCAAAATTTATAAACGCGACAACTCTTTTTCCTTCACACTTCTTAGCTTCATTCCTAAGTTCTAAATTATAAATGCGACAACTCTTTTTCTTTCACAGTTCTTAGCCTTATTAGTAAGCTAAAAATTATAAATGCGACAATTATTTTCTATCACAGTTCTTAGCCTTATTCGTAAGTTCAAATTTATAAACACAATTCTTTTTCTTTCACAGTTCTTTGCCTTATTTGTAAGCTAAAACTTATAAATGCGACAATTATTTTCCTTCACAGTTCTTAGCCTTATTCATAGCTAAAAATTATAAACACGACAATTATTTTCCTTCACAGTTTTTAGCCTTATTCATAAGCTAAAAATTATAAATGCGACAATTATTGTCCTTCACAGTTCTTAGCCTTATTCATAAGCTAAAGATTATAAATGCGACAATTATTTTCCTTCACAGTTCTTTGTCTTATTTGTAAGTTCAAAATGATAAACGTGGCAATTATTTTCCTTCCCAGTTCTTAGTCTTATTCGTAAGTTATAAATTATAAACAACAATTTTTCTCCTTTGCACCTTGTCACAGGTTTCTATTGATGCAGGTGCTTTTCCTCCTGTGACATCCTCCTTATAATTCTACCTTCGATGTCTCTGTGAAGTAATTTATCTAATTTTCTTTGTGTTCCACAATATTTTTCACCAGTGCCTCTTTAAGAGAATCTCACTATCGATTATACAGCAATTTCCTTCAGTACCTCATTAACAGGGATGAAAGTGCTCTCCGGGAAAAAAAGCGGAAATGCTGATATTCTACCATAGGTTTAGCATTGACAGGGAATCGCGGAAAATTCCCAGAAGTTGGGTTACATATATATTGGTATACGGCTGCACCGTTTGAAGCATGTATTAGTAGTGCATGCTGATAGTGCTGCGTGCTTGAAGCATTTATTAATATTAGTAGTGTACACTGATAGTGCTGCGGTCTCAGCACCACATATTAGTATACGCTGATGGTGCTGCAGGATTGAAAAATCCCGGAAATCCGTGGAATCGCGGAGATCTTTCATCCCTGATTAAGAGAATCTCATTATCAATGATACAACAATTTCCTTCAGTGCCTCTTTAAGAGAAGCTCACAATAGATGATACAACAATTTCTTTCAGTGCCTCTTTAAGAGATTCCCACTATCGATGCAACAATTTCCTTCAGGGCCTCTTTTAAGAGAATATTACTATCGATGCAACAATTTCTTTCAGTGGCACTTCAAAAGAATTTAAGATTTTGTTTCAGTAGCTCTTTAAAGAGAATTTCACTCTCAATACGACAGGTTGTTGCAATGCCTCTTTACACCAATCTTACTATTAAAGTTGCATAGTCCGATGGTTTTGAGTTTCTGTAATTGTTCTGAGATAAATATATTAGATCGATTACTAGTATCTACATTAGTTTAAGTTACTTTTATTTTAAATCGTATACTTTTGAGGTATTTGAAGTGCAAACATGGTAAATTAGTTTTGGCAAGCTTGCCAAAACTCTGACACCATAGACCTCTATAGTAACATGTTCTAGTAAATTGACTCAGTATTCCCTTCTATGCAGAATCAAATGTTCAATAAGTATCTAAGTTGGATATGTAAAAATCAAATCTAGATAATTGTTTTGGTTTTGAAAATTTCATATTTCATCGGACTATGCAACTTTAATGTAATAACTTGCTTCAATGACTCTTTCAAAGAACCTTATTATTGCTGTAACACATTTCTGAAATAGCTCTTTAACAGAATTTCACTCTCTGTACAACAGTTTCCCTTGGTAGCTCCTTAAGAGCAATATCGATGCACAATTTAAATTCAGTTGCTCTTTAGGATATCTGGACACGGTACCGGTCGCCTGGTTTCCCAGTGGGACAGCACTATAAAGTCGCCATGAGTGCGCACTGTCATAAGTTGGTGCCCGTCCTGATATGACCTCAGCTGTCACTATACTAGGATGTAAAACCTCAACAAACAAACAAACTTGAAGATAATCTCGCAGTCGGTGCGGTAGTTTGCTTCAGTCTCCATAGCAACACTGAATGTGGCATCATGTTCTCTACCTCCGTGACCAGACGGGATGGCCGAATGAGTTGATCGTGCGTCTCCCGTTTTGGTAGATCGTGGGATTTTAACCCACCGGTTCGTGTTTGAACCCTGGTCGAGTCAAACGATTGACTTTGAAAAAAAAAAGATACTTGTCACTTCCTAGCCAGGCACTCGGCATTATTAGGAAAGGGCCAGGACTGGTTGGCTCAGTGTCAGGATAATCTGACTGAGTGGGATATCAGGTCATGGTGCTGGTGGTCTGGTCTCCCAGAGGTGCAGCACTATAAAGTCGCCATGAGTGTGCACTGTCACAAGTCGGTATCCGTCCTGATATGACCTTAGAGTTAGATGTTGTCCGGACGTAAAACTCCAACAACCAACCAGCCAACCAACCCAGTGGAGCAGCACTATAAAGCCACCATGAGTGCGCACTATCACAAGTCGGTACCGGTCCTGATATTACCTTAGATTTTGCCAGGACATACAACTCCAAAATAAACAAACAACCATGCAATCTCTATTTTTGTCTCTTCCAGTGGCCTGCTATGCCGAAGCACTGGCAAAGGCCGGCAATGGCTACGGGTTAGGACATGGCTTCGGTAATGGCTATGGCCATGGGCATGCTGGCCACGGCTTAGGCTATGCAGGAGGCTACGGCTACGGAGGTAAGTACCATTGTCACTAAATCATGTCAGAATATCTCACAAACTTACCACAAACGTCTTCTTTGTCAACTATCGAGTTACTGCGTCCCTGAGTCATGTTACTGCCCCTTTAAGTAAAGTTGTGTCGGTCGTGTAACTGCCTCTTTAAGTAAATTGTGTCGGTCATGTTACTGCCCCTTTAAGTAAAGTTGTGTCCGTCATGTTACTGCCCCTTTAAGTAAAGTTGTGTTGGTCATGTTACTGCCCCTTTAAGTAAAGTTGTGTTGGTCATGTTGCTGCCCCTCTAAGTAAAGTTGTGTTGATCATGTTACTGCCCCTTTAAGTAAAGTTGTTTCGGTCATGTTATTGCCCCTTTAAGTAAAGTTGTGTTGGTCATGTTACTGCCCCTTTAAGCAAAGTTGTGTTGATCATGTTACTGTCGCTTTAAGTAAAGTTGTGTCAGTCATGTTAATGCCCCTTTAAGTAAAGTTGTGTTGGTCATGTTACTGCCCCTTTAAGTAAAGTTGTGTTGGTCATGTTACTGCCTCTTTAAGTAAAGTTGTGTCGGTCATGTTACTGCCCCTTTAAGTAAAGTTGTGTTGGTCATGTTACTGCCCCTTTAAGTAAAGTTGTGTCGGTCATGTTACTGCCCCTTTAAGTAAAGTTGCGTTGGTCATGATACTGCCTCATTAAGTAAAGTTGTGTCGGTCATGTTACTGCCTCTTTAAGTAAAGTTGTGTTGGTCATGTTACTGCCCCTTTAAGTAAAGTTGTGTTGGTCATGTTACTGCTCCTTTAAGTAAAGTTGTGTTGGTCATGTTACTGCCCCTTTAAGTAAAGTTGTGTTGGTCATGTTACTGCCCCTTTAAGTAAAGTTGTGTTGGTCATGTTACTGCCACTTTAAGTAAAGTTGTGTCGGTCATGTTACTGCCTCATTAAGTAAAGTTGTGTTGATCATGTTACTGCTCCTTTAAGTAAAGTTGTTTCGGTCATGTTATTGCCCCTCTAAGTAAAGTTGTGTTGGTCATGTTGCTGCCCCTCTAAGTAAAGTTGTGTTGATCATGTTACTGCTCCTTTAAGTAAAGTTGTGTTGGTCATGTTACTGCCCCTTTAAGTAAAGTTGTTTCGGTCATGTTATTGCCCCTTTAAGTAAAGTTGTGTTGGTCATGTTACTGCCCCTTTAAGCAAAGTTATGTTGATCATGTTACTGTCGCTATAAGTAAAGTTGTGTCAGTCATGTTACTGCCCCTTTAAGTAAAGTTGTGTTGGTCATGTTACTGCCCCTTTAAGTAAAGTTGTGTTGGTCATGTTACTGCCTCTTTAAGTAAAGTTGTGTTGGTCATGTTACTGCCCCTTTAAGTAAAGTTGTGTTGATCATGTTACTGCCCCTTTAAGTAAAGTTGTGTTGATCATGTTACTGTCCCTTTAAGTAAAGTTGTGTTGGTCATGTTACTGCCCCTTTAAGTAAAGTTGTGTTGGTCATGTTACTGCCCCTTTAAGTAAAGTTGTGTTGGTCATGTTACTGTGCCTTTAAGTAAAGTTGTGTTGGTCATGTTACTGCCCCTTTAAGTAAAGTTGTGTTGGTCATGTTACTGCCCCTTTAAGTAAAGTTGTGTTGGTCATGTTACTGCCCCTTTAAGTAAAGTTGTGTTGGTCATGTTACTGCCCCTTTAAGTAAAGTTGTGTTGGTCATGTTACTGCCCCTTTAAGTAAAGTTGTGTTGGTCATGTTACTGCCCCTTTAAGTAAAGTTGTGTTGGTCATGTTACTGCCCCTTTAAGTAAAGTTGTGTTGGTCATGTTACTGCCCCTTTAAGTAAAGTTGTGTTGGTCATGTTACTGCCCCTTTAAGTAAAGTTGTGTTGGTCATGTTACTGCCCCTTTAAGTAAAGTTGTGTTGGTCATGTTACTGCCCTTTAAGTAAAGTTGTGTTGGTCATGTTACTGCCCCTTTAAGTAAAGTTGTGTTGGTCATGTTACTGCCCCTTTAAGTAAAGTTGTGTTGGTCATGTTACTGCCCCTTTAAGTAAAGTTGTGTTGGTCATGTTACTGCCCCTTTAAGTAAAGTTGTGTTGGTCATGTTACTGCCCCTTTAAGTAAAGTTGTGTTGGTCATGTTACTGCCCCTTTAAGTAAAGTTGTGTTGGTCATGTTACTGCCCCTTTAAGTAAAGTTGTGTTGGTCATGTTACTGCCCCTTTAAGTAAAGTTGTGTTGGTCATGTTACTGCCCCTTTAAGTAAAGTTGTGTTGGTCATGTTACTGCCCCTTTAAGTAAAGTTGTGTTGGTCATGTTACTGCCCCTTTAAGTAAAGTTGTGTTGGTCATGTTACTGCCCCTTTAAGTAAAGTTGTGTTGGTCATGTTACTGCCCCTTTAAGTAAAGTTGTGTTGGTCATGTTACTGCCCCTTTAAGTAAAGTTGTGTTGGTCATGTTACTGCCCCTTTAAGTAAAGTTGTGTTGGTCATGTTACTGCCCCTTTAAGTAAAGTTGTGTTGGTCATGTTACTGCCCCTTTAAGTAAAGTTGTGTTGGTCATGTTACTGCCCCTTTAAGTAAAGTTGTGTTGGTCATGTTACTGCCCCTTTAAGTAAAGTTGTGTTGGTCATGTTACTGCCCCTTTAAGTAAAGTTGTGTTGGTCATGTTACTGCCCCTTTAAGTAAAGTTGTGTTGGTCATGTTACTGCCCCTTTAAGTAAAGTTGTGTTGGTCATGTACTGCCCTTAAGAAGTTGGTCATGTTACTGCCCTTAAGTAAAGTTGTGTTTCATGTTACTGCCCCTTTAAGTAAAGTTGTTTGGTCATGTTACTGCCCCTTTAAGTAAAGTTGTGTTGGTCATGTTACTGCCCCTTTAAGTAAAGTTGTGTTGGTCATGTTACTGCCCCTTTAAGTAAAGTTGTGTTGGTCATGTTACTGCCCCTTTAAGTAAAGTTGTGTTGGTCATGTTACTGCCCCTTTAAGTAAAGTTGTGTTGGTCATGTTACTGCCCCTTTAAGTAAAGTTGTGTTGGTCATGTTACTGCCCCTTTAAGTAAAGTTGTGTTGGTCATGTTACTGCCTCTTTAAGTAAAGTTGTGTTGGTCATGTTACTGCCCCTTTAAGTAAAGTTGTGTTGGTCATGTTACTGCCCCTTTAAGTAAAGTTGTGTTGGTCATGTTACTGCCCCTTTAAGTAAAGTTGTGTTGGTCATGTTACTGCCCCTTTAAGTAAAGTTGTGTTGGTCATGTTACTGCCCCTTTAAGTAAAGTTGTGTTGGTCATGTTACTGCCCCTTTAAGTAAAGTTGTGTTGGTCATGTTACTGCCCCTTTAAGTAAAGTTGTGTTGGTCATGTTACTGCCCCTTTAAGTAAAGTTGTGTTGGTCATGTTACTGCCCCTTTAAGTAAAGTTGTGTTGGTCATGTTACTGCCCCTTTAAGTAAAGTTGTGTTGGTCATGTTACTGCCCCTTTAAGTAAAGTTGTGTTGGTCATGTTACTGCCCCTTTAAGTAAAGTTGTGTTGGTCATGTTACTGCCCCTTTAAGTAAAGTTGTGTT
The DNA here is from genome assembly GCA_030323885.1 of Branchipolynoe longqiensis. Classification (NCBI taxonomy): domain Eukaryota; kingdom Metazoa; phylum Annelida; class Polychaeta; order Phyllodocida; family Polynoidae; genus Branchipolynoe; species Branchipolynoe longqiensis. Next base: position 29,766,425 of record CM059202.1, on the reverse strand, counting down.
GGTCATGTTACTGCCCCTTTAAGTAAAGTTGTGTTGGTCATGTTACTGCCCCTTTAAGTAAAGTTGTGTTGGTCATGTTACTGCCCCTTTAAGTAAAGTTGTGTTGGTCATGTTACTGCCCCTTTAAGTAAAGTTGTGTTGGTCATGTTACTGCCCCTTTAAGTAAAGTTGTGTTGGTCATGTTACTGCCCCTTTAAGTAAAGTTGTGTTGGTCATGTTACTGCCCCTTTAAGTAAAGTTGTGTTGGTCATGTTACTGCCCCTTTAAGTAAAGTTGTGTTGGTCATGTTACTGCCCCTTTAAGTAAAGTTGTGTCGGTCATGTTACTGGCCCCTTTAAAGTTGCATAGTCCGATGGTTTTGAGTTTCTGTCATTTTCTGTGATAAACATACTGGCTTGATCGTTAGAATCTACCTTACTTTAGTTTGAAGTAACTTTTATTTTAAATTGCTAACTTTTGAGATATTTGACATGCTAACATGCAAAATTAATTTTGGTAAGCATGCCAAAACTCTGACACCGTTATACTCCTGCTGTAACATATTCTATTAAATTGTGTCATTATTGCCTTTGATGTGGTGACACATTTTTAATAAGTGCACCAGCATCTATTCTAAGTCAGATATGTAGAATAACATCTAGATCATTATTTTGGTTTTGAAAATATGTTTTCATTGGACTATGCAGCTTTAAGTGCTAAGTTATCCAGAGTAGTGGGGTGACGAACAACTCATTAGAAAAAGTGGCGAATATATATATATAGGTCATTCTTTAAAACTGGGCACCACATATTTGGTTTCCACGTTACGATGCTGATAATTTGTTTTCTTTTATTGATTGCAAGTCAAATAATTATTTTATTGTATCTTCTGTGTATTAAGTACGTTAGCAATAGTACATTTATTGAAGCTATCCCAAGAAAGAAATTAAAAGTTTACTTATATGATTTTATGCTAATGTGAAAAAGTGAAAATTTACATTTACCCTACACATGTAGCCAAACTTATTTTCAACTTATTTTTCAACTTTTTTTCTTGTAAGTCATAACCTTGTCTGCTTAAGAGTAATCAATAAAATCTTGTCTGACTATGTTGTATATGTTAAAATGAGATTCAGGATGTGTCTTTTATATTCATGTTACACGAGTGATATTAATGTATTGCTTGATTTGTATAAGATCTAATTCAAAAAGTGAAATTAATTTTTTTCAACTCTGACATATTATGCACAACATGCAAACCTTCATAGGACATTGGATTAGGCTATTATTTGGAAGGACTTTTACTATTATTTGGAAGGTTTTCACTTTTGGTTTCCATGTCACACTTTTGTACCCAGTTTTAGAGAATGACCTATATATACAATAAAACCTCTCTAAATTGGACTAAGGGACCGACTTTAAGTGGTCAACTTAGGGAGGTGGTCGGTTTAGGGAGTTAGAATATCCTTACAATGGTATCGTTGGGACCCAAATAAAGCGATTGATATAAGTGAGTGGTCTATATGTGGAGGTGGTCGGTTACAGAGGTTTTACTGTATATATATATATATATTCGCCACTTTCAGTGTATATACACTGAATATAATTGAGAACTCTATTATAGTTTCGCATATTTCCGCGAGGTACATATTAAAAATGGTCACACCGGATCTTTAAGGACTCAACGGACGTGTCGGCTACGGACACGGCTACGGAAACGGTTACGGAAACGGTTACGGAAACGGCTACGGACGCGGCTACGGATATGCCGGAAACGGATATGCCGGAAACCGTGCCGGATACGGCGGATATAACGGCGACTACGCAAATGGCGGTTACGGCTACGGACATAACGGAGCCTACAACGGAGTCGGTAAGGATCTCCTCAGCAACTGTCCTTTGTCGTCTGCTGCATGAAATTGAAAGATGTCGTCTGCTGCGTGTAAAAATGTCGTCTGCTCTATCAGATCGCGTTGTCCGTGTAACTGTCCGTTTATTCCATCCGTGATCTTTGTTCTCTTGCTACATTTATGACGTACACAATGTCGTCTGCTTTGTGGGGGAGTGTGGAACAAAAATGTCGTCTGCTCGAGAAAAGGTTTTTTGTTTGTTTGTTTGTTGTTGTTTTACGTCCTAGCAACATCTAAGGTCATATCAGGACGGGTACCGACTTGTGACAGTGCACACCCATGGCGACTTTATAGTGCTGCCCCACTGGAAGACCAGGCCACCAGCACGATGACTCATAGATACAAGATTCACCGCGTACTGCTGCAGTAGGGGTGCAAACCAACCCTATGTAAAAGCTGTCGAAAATGCGGGTCATAGAATTGAGAGCCTAATTTCACAATCTAAGAAGCAACAATTATTCGACGGCGTTCTGCGGCCGCCATCTTGTCTTTTTGCATTCTCTCCCATTTCACCAACTCTGTGCCTATAGAAGTATCCATTTGATACTGGAGGCAGGCATTCTACTCTCTGTTCCATACTAAAGCTATTTTCGCCTGTATTTAGACTGCGCTGTCTTTCACCCGTGTACTGCGAGTACCGGGTGAATCCTTTATCTAGATGACTCGAGAAAAGGTAGCCTTGTCAGGGCAAATAGGGCCGGATGTCAATATTCTCTTAAAAATGATGTGTCAGTGTGCTGCTAAAATTACTTGCTAATTAGTAATTGACAAATCTCTTCTCCTAACAGGATATCCCTACGGTCAGGGTTGGTAGATCGGGAGATGGTTTCGAAAAACTGCCTAGTCAGTCAGTCATAGGTAAGTAAAAAGGCATACATTTTACCACCCCCCCCCCCATACCCAGGACCCTCTTTAAAAAAACCACATACCACCAACAATGCATTTGATCAATCTGAATGTCGAGATCAATGTGTCTCTCCGGAAAACTAACACAATCGCCATTTTAAAGATCCATTAACACGCCCCCCCTATCTTAAAGATGCACTATGACGGTCCTCATATTAATGATCCACTCTTTACCTTAAACAGTCACTAATGTGATCCTTGTTCTAAAGCTCCATTAACATGATCGCCATCTTAAAGTTAGAGGTTCACTAAGACGAGTCCTAGCTTACAGGTCCACAAAGATGACCCTTCTCTTAAAGGTCCACACACATGACCCGTCTCTTAAAGGTCCACAAACATGACCTCTTAAAGGTCCACAAACATGACCCTTCTCTTAAAGGTCCACAAACATGACCCTTCTCTTAAAGGTCCACAAACATGACATCTTAAAGGTCCTCAAACATGACCCTTCTCTTAAAGGTCCACAAACATGACCTCTTAAAGGTCCACCAACATGACCCTTCTCTTAGAGGACCACAAACATGACCCTTCTCTTAGAGGTCCACAAACATGACCCTTCTCTTAGAGGTCCACAAACATGACCCTTCTCTTAGAGGTCCACAAACATGACCCATCTCTTAAAGGTCCTCAAACATGACCTCTTAAAGGTCCTCAAACATGACCCTTCTCTTAAAGGTCCTCAAACATGACCCTTCTCTTAAAGGTCCACAAGCTTGACCCTTCTCTTAATGGTCCACAAACATGGCCCTTCTCTTCAAGGTCCACAAATATGACCTCTTAAAGGTCCACAAACATGACCCTTCTCTTAAAGGTCCACAAACATGACGCTCCTCTTAAAGGTCTACAAACATTACCCTTCTCTTAAAGGTCCACAAACATGACCTTTCTCATAAATGTCCACTAATATGACCCTTCTCTTAAAGGTCCACAAATATGACCTTCTCTGAAAGGTCCATAAACATGACCTTTCTCTTAAAGGTCTACAAACATGACCTTTCTCATAAATGTCCACTAATATGACCCTTCTCTTAAAGGTCCACAAACATGACCCTTCTCTTAAAGGTCCACAAACATGACCCTTCTCTTAAAGGTCCACAAACATGACCCTTCTCTTAAAGGTCCACAAACATGACCCATCTCTTAAAGGTCCACAAACATGACCCTTCTCTTAAAGGTCCACAAACAGGACCCTTCTCTTAAAGGTCTACAAACATGACCTTTCTCATAAATGTCCACTAATATGACCCTTCTCTTAAAGGTCCACAAATATGACCTTCTCGTAAAGGTCCACAAACATGATCCTTCTCATTAAGGTCCACTAATATGACCCTTCTCTTAAAGGTCTATAAACACAACCCTTCTCGTAAATGTCCACTAACATGACCCTTCTTGTAAAGGTCCATAAACATAACCCTTCTCTGAAAGGTCCACAAACATGACCCTTCTCTTAAAGGTCCATAAACCTGACCCTTCTCTTAAAGGTCCATAAACCTGACCCTTCTCTTAAAGGTCCACTACCATGATCCTTCTCGTAAAGGTCCACTAACATGATCCTTCTCATAAAGGTTCACTAATATGACCATGGTCTTTAAAATCAACTCATTGTTGTTTCGGTGATGAAAACCTCGCAAACTGCAACAAATAAACTATTTCCACGTCCAGCCTATAACCACAAGTGGTAAATATTCTATTATGTTGACACATTATGATCTATTCAATTCAGTTCAATTCTGATATAATAATAAATATAACGAGTGAGTCAGTATATTTCTAAATATTCTATTTCTTCCAGATTCGGTGGAAGTTCCACAATGGCTTCGGCCATCAGAGAGGAAAGTTGCACCATTGAAGTGAAGCAGACTGACAGCTGTGAATACTGTCAACTTGTGACAGTAGATGGTGCTACCGTCAGAAGCTGTGCTCATTAAAACAAATAAAATAAAATAAAGTGCTCATTGTTTGTCCAGATAAAAATGGAGAAGTAAAAAAATACAAAACCCAAACACCACTGCCTCTCTTGTTCTTGACGTTTTCTGGATTTTACACACACAAAAAAAATCTTGTTTGTTTAAAGTTTCAAATTTTTGCACTCACTATGGAGTCACCATGAGAGCACACTGTCGGTTGCATGTAAATAGCCATAATAATATGGTTTCAGATGTGACCAAGACAGGAAACCCCACTGAGACATAAACAGACAAAGAGCAGAGCCGGTGAAAAAAAGACAATTTCAAACCACCCCATGTCCAGTATCGTCTGATATCTCCCACATTGCAGTGACTAGCAAGTGTAGTGAGGTGCACTCACCTCCACAGGAGAAATACTATACATACAGTGGAAGGATGGAAAGTTGATTGAACCAGGGAACCTAGAGAATCTAATGGTTAGGACACTAGCCCCATAATGGCAGAAGTCTAGGTTGGCACACCACTCCTGCATAGATACTATCAAAGCACATCTCTCAATCTCATCAAATTCCTAATTGTAAGTCTGAAGAGGTTTCAATTACCAGATTGGCATTTTTTGGCTAAAAAAAAAAAGTATTAAAAAAAAGTATTTACACATGAAAAACATAAAAAAAAGCATAACAAGTAGTTTTTCCTTGAAAAAAGGATAATACTTTCAAAAAAGTATCAAGTGGCAGCACAGCCAGAGGCTCAAAAGTTGGTCAAAGGTAACACGCCTTCAGCAACCACCAAAAGATATGCCACGATATCAGCCAAATTCACAAAAAGGTCGCATTGTCAGGGTGATTGTCCCTGACCGAAACCCCCTCACTTCCGCTAAGCTGCTGCCATTGGTCACTGATCACTACCACAGTACCAGCCGCGTTCCATAGGTTCAACAAATGGGGTCCCTTAAGGACGCGCTACACTGGGTGATTATTTGATACATTAGTTGATTAAAGTTGCATAGTCCGATGGTTTAGAATTTCTGTATTTTTTCTGAGATAAATATATTAGACCGATCACTAGTGTCTACTTTACATTAGTTCAAAGTTACTTCTATTTTAAATGGTAAACTTTTTAGATATTTTGAGTGCAAACATGGAAAATTAGTTTTGGCAAGCTTGCCAAAACTCTGGCACCATAGACTTAATTTTTGTCGTCCCCTTTTACCTGGTGCTCTGTATTACTAGGACAGGGCAAAATACTATGACTGAATATAGTCTTGTGCTCATGGTGCCGGCAGCCTGGTCTCCCAGGGGGGCAACACTATAAAGATACCATGAGTGCATGCTCTCACAAGTCAGTGCACCAAACAAACAAACAAGCACATTCATCACTTCGTAAGGCGAAACTTTGTCTCGGCTGATTCCAACGACATTCAGATGTGCGTCAATAACAGGGCTGGCTTTAGTCAGTGCGTTACCATTACCTACAAGTAACCCTGTGTAAAGTCGACGGCTGGCGGTTTGAGTGGTGTAGATAGGCTAATACGAAATCACTACAGGCAAGGAAGGAAAGTAGATTCTCAGGTAGGAGAGTGAGACTCTCTCATTTATTGTATTTATAGTTTCAAGAACAAGATAGTGGTGATCGCATGATCCAGTCTTCCAATCCCTAACAAGCATTCCTCTATCCACCAATGAGGGTTCAATATCCTTGTTGCCAAGGCATGGTTAGATGTGTATATGGTGCAGTGATCCATAAAAAACTCTTGGAGGGGAGGGGGTATGTGAGGCAACTTCCCAAAGACTGTCCCACATGTCAAGAAGTGACATTCTTTTAGGTCAAGAAGTGACCCTCTCTCTCTATACTATATTAATACACAATTTCTATCCTCAATTAGTAATGGATCACCAACTCCACATTTACCTTTTATGCCTTTGGTTTTACATACTATTTACCATTTTATAGACAAGTTGCAATTTATTATAGCAGAGTTCTCCATATCCCATATCCCATGTATCGGAAAATGTTACACCTGGGTTGTAAAAAATACCCACCCAAAACCCTCTTATCCTGCATGTACTGTGACAAGTCAGTGAGCAGGGGGGTGTAGCCAGAAATAACAAAGCAACCACAAAATTAGTCACAAGAAACTGCTAAATTGTAAGCACAAAATAAATAAAAAGTGCATATTATAAATTATTTAATATCGGAAAAAATATTACACTGAGTGAAATTGTTCGCACATGCATACACTGCGACAATTTAGCTATGCGTCATGGATGTTGCTAGGAGGTAAAATACCAAGAAGCCACGACAGACCCAGCCTAGTGCCTCCCTTGAGCTGCAGCACGCTCCACTGGACACATCATCGTGCTGAAAGCGATGGCATGCAGCTTCGGAAACAGACTGCCTCCTCCTCCTCCTCCTCCCCCTCCTCACCACCACACTCTGTCCCCTCCTCTCCTGCCTCCCCTCCTTCCATATCCACTGCCTCCCTCCCCACAAGCTCTCCCCTCCCTCTCCCCCCTCCTACTTCCCCTCCTTCCCCGTCTACTACTCCATCTCTCCTTCTTCCCCTTCCCACCACCCTCCCTCCCCACCCAGTCCCTCTCGCACTACCACCTACTCCTCTCCACCTCCTGCTTCCCCTCCTTCAGCACCCACTCCCTCTCACTCTGTCCTCTCCCCCTGCTTCCCCACCCACTCCCTCTCACTCTCTCCTCTCCCCCTGCTTCCCCACCCACTCCCTCCACTCCCTTTCACCCCGCTTCCTTCCTTCCATTATATTCCCCCTCCTTCCCCACCCACCCCTCTTTAACTCTCTTCTCCTTCTGCTTCACTCTTCCCATCCTCCCCACGCCACTCCCACCTCCTCCCCCACCTGCTTCCCCTCCCTCCCCCTCCTTCCACCCACTCCCCTTCCTTCCTCATTCCCCTCGCACCTCTCCTTCCCACCCACTCCTCCTTCCTCTCCCCACTCCTGTCCTCCTTCCTCAAGCCACTCCCCTTTCCTTCCACTCCACATCTTAGAACATTCCCACCCCATCCCTCCTTCCTTTCCCACCCCACTCCTTCCTCACCCATTCCCTCCCTTTGCCCCCTTTCCCCTTCACTCCTTCCACTCCTACTTTCCTTCCCCTATCCTCCATGTACCCCTTTCCCTCCATCCCGGGGGGGGGGGGGGGGGGGTGGGCTGGGGGGGTCGGGGGGGGGGCCTTTCCTCTTCCTTCCCCACTCACTCTCCACCCTTCTTTCCACTTCCCAAACCCTCTATTCCATGCCTTCCCTTTCTCGCTTTCTCCACTCTCCCTCTCCCTTCCCATCTATTCCTCCTCTCTTCCTCCTCTCCCTCCCCCTTCCTTCTCTCATTCCTCCCATCACCTTTCCACATCCCTTCCCTCCTGTCCCCTCCTTCCCCCATCTGCTTCCCTCCTCCCATCCCCTCCCCACTCCCACCTCCTAATCCCCCCCTACACAACATCCATTCTCATCTTTAAAAACGATAACCCACAAAATCAAAAACAAAACCACAAAAAAACAAAAATGTCCACCTTTGTTCTGACCCTAAGCACAACAAACAGATAAAAACACCGCCACCTTTGTCACGACCTAAGGCCTGGTACACACCTACCGTATAGGTTTCGCGCACTAAAACTCGTGACTTGACCCGACCCGACCCGCTTAAAACTGAAAACGGGCTGATTCATTTTTCGAATCGTGAATCGCAATCGTAATCGGCCCGTTTTAGCCCTAAAACTGAGGTTTTATGCGCGAATCGCAATCGCTAGGTGTGCGTGGGGAGCGCACACCTAGCGATTTTTGTGTGCGAAACGGGCAGTTTTAGATCGTATACGGTAGGTGGGTGCGCACAAACAGTAGGTGTGTACTAGGCACTAAACAACAGGCATCCCTATACTATATAAAGGCCAGGCCACCAGCTGTAGAACACCACCAATCCTTTGGACCTCTTCCGGTACCCAGAATCCTCTACACAGCTCCCGCAGTGGCTCAGCGTCTTCTCCACTAGGCCACTCCGCCGACTCGATCACCCGCACCGAGCACTGCCATCACTCGAGCATCATGAAGCTCACAGTCTGCCTTGTGCTCGTTGGACTTGTCGGTGAGTATGTGTGTGTGTTAATCAGTTATTGCCCGATATGGGCCCGTGGGTCAGCGGGGAAGGGGTCTATTCGAGATATTGTAAAGAATCTACTCTTGTTGATTTGCATATATATGTGTGTCACTGTTAAAGTTGCATAGTCCGATGGCTTTGAGTTTCAGTCATTTTCTGAGATAAATACATTAAATTGGTCGTTATAAGCCACTTTAATTTAGGTTGAAGTAACTTTTAGTTTAAATAGCTAACTTTGGAGATATTTGAAGTGACAACATGCCAAATTAAGTTTGGCAAGCATGCCAAAACTCTGATGCCATAGGCCTATACAGTAACAGGTTCTATTAAATTGACTCCCCATGCCCTTCTATGTAACAACAAATCCCTCTCTGAAATCCCCCCTGACAAAAAGAGTAAAAGAAATAACAACTACCAAAGTATACCCACCAGCCTATAACACCTGACTAAATCAATAAAACATATACTACTGACAAAGCTATAGTTGACCCAAGACAATTTAAATGAGTCGTGCAACCATTATTTGCATAATCCAAAATCCATGACTACCTGTATCAGCAAGTCATGCCCATTATATTAATGTCTCCTCACAGGTATGATCATCAAATCACTGATATAGTCTAAAGGTAAATGGCTATTCTCCAGTCTACATGTGCAAAATAAGATCCCCACTATATTTGTAATGCCTCATTTGAACCTACTACTGTCTATATTGTTCATACCATCGCATCGTCTCATCCATAAATAGTTCATATGCACTATAATTGTTAAGGCTGGAAGTCCAGCGCCTCGGTGCTGAAAAAAGATGTTATTCAACTGGAATAAAAATTTGAACCCCCCCCCCAACAAATGCTTAACAACTGTACCCATATCTAAGATAAATATGTAGAATCAAATCTAGGTAAGTGTTTTGGTTTTGAAAATTTGATGCTTCATCGGACTCTGCAACTTTAAGCAGTTGTTGCCTGATGTGGACTGTATGTATGCGGGTTGATTCCAGATAGTGTAAAGAATCGCTCTATGTTGATGTGTTCATGGGTTAATTAGTTGTTACCCGATATGGGACTGTGTGTATGCGGGTTGATTTGGGATAGCGTAAAGAATCGCCTCATGTTGATGTGAGTATATATGTGTATCAGTTGATGTCCGATATGGGACTGTGTATATGCGGGTTGATTTGGGATAGCATAAAGAATCTCCTCTTGTTGATGTGAGTATATATATGGAGTTAAGTCAGTTGGTTTCGGGATATGGGACTGCGTGTATGCGGGTTGATTTGGGATAGTGTAAAGAATCTCCTCTTGTTAATGTGAGTAAATATATGGGTTAAGCAGTTGTTGCCCGATATGGGACTGTGTGTATGCAGGTTGATTTGGGATAGCGTAAAGAATCTCCTCTTGTTAATGTGAGTACATATATGGGTTAAGCAGTTGTTGCCCCATATGGGACTGTGTGTATGCAGGTTGATTTGGGATAGCGTAAAGAATCTCCTCTTGTTAATGTGAGTATATATGGGTTAAGCAGTTGTTACCCGATATTTGACTGCGTGTATGCGGGTTGATTTGGGATAGCGTAAAGAATCTCCTCTTGTTAATGTGAGTACATATGGGTTAAGCAGTTGTTGCCCCGTATGCGGGTTGATTTGGGATAGCGTAAAGAATCTCCTCTTGTTAATGTGAGTACATATATGGGTTAAGCAGTTGTTACCCGATATTGGACTGCGTGTATGCAGGTTGACTTGGGATAGGGTAAAGAATCTCCTCATGTTGATGTGAGTTGTTGCCCAAATATTTCAGCCAGGCTACAGCCTTCGGCTTTGACTTATTTGAAATCACTCCGCCTTCAACTTTAACCCATTTGAAATCACCCTGCTTTCGGCTTTGACCCTTTTGAAATCAAACCGCAAATTCAATTGGACTATTACATATATGAGACTGTCTCAAAAGGTGCTAAGCAATATGGGACAAAACTTTGTCCATTGTAACGATCAACATACTATCTGCTTATGCATTTGCTCAGGATAAACTGATTTGTTTTTTACATGGTGTTTCATAATCCCAATAGAATACATATTGATTTGAAGCAAATGTCCTTGTGTTTTCAGTGTAACCGTTTCTGTGCTGTTTTATGTCAATTGTTACAATGGACAAAAAAAATAAGAGTTATCACCTTTTGAGACAGGCTCATATATGCCTGCGGGTATGTAAGATCACATCTTTCGATTATCATATGCAATGACTGGTGAACGTTGGCTGTAAAACTAACTTTGACTATTTTTCTTCTAGCCGCTTGCATTTGTTTTGCTGAAGCGAAAGCCGCAGCCCTCAGTCATGGTTACTATGGAGGGTACGGAGGAGGGTACGGACGATATGGTGGGTACGGAGGGTACGGGGGGTACGGAGGAGGGTACGGAGGAGGGTACGGAGGCGGCTACGGAGGAGGCTATGGTGGTGAGTGATTCAAACTTTATTTTGTATCAGAAAACCAGCATATGTATTTGACATGCGGTACAAATTGATACCCATCTCTCTCTCTCTATCTCTCTCTCTGTCTCTCTCTATCTCTCTCGCTCTCTCTATATATATATAATATATATGCATTGTATATATATACATATGAAGAGTTCAGGTGCAAATCCCTGTAAATGCCAATCCAAAAATGTAGTTGAAATAAAAGTTGTTTACATGAAAATAATATAAATTTTCACCAATTCCACTTTTCTTATGATTACATGATTATAGAGCAATTGACAAAAAAGTAGGAATGTCAAATAATCAGCATTTTGGCGTTTAGAGTGTTTTGCGCTTGAAGCGACAAGTATCAATTTTATAAGTCATAGGTTTGACTCGACCAGGAACCGAACTCCAGATCTCCCGCACGCGAGGCATGCGCTCTACTGATTAGGTGACCGCGCCTTGGTCTTTCACAAATGTTATTCTATAGGGCTAGATATCTCTCGCGACTTATTTACTACACAACATATACAAAACCAAGAACTGCATGAATCAAAATAAACTGCGTGACTTTATTTTGGTGTATGTGTTGGTCTAATGCCACTTCTTTCTTTCTTGTTCTCTTCCTCAGGATATGGTGGTTACAGTTGATATGGTTACTAAGCTGACACCAAGGATATATCTGCCTGCCTGGATACATATGAGCCTGTCTCAAAAGGTGCTAGCTCTTCCTTTTTCTGTCCATAGTAACGATTGTCTCAAAAACAGCACAGAAACGGTTACACTGAAAACATAAGGACATTTGCTTCAAATCAATATGTATTCTATTGGGATTATGAAACACCATGTAAAAAACAAATCAGTTTATCCTGAGCAAATGCATAAGTAGATAGTGTGTTGATCGTTACTATGGACAAAGTTTTGTCCCATATTGCTTAGCACCTTTTGAGACAGTCTCACTGTATACTTACAGCATGGATGGCTATGCCCTTCGTTTGTTTGTTCAACGACCCCCACTCCCCCAAGCACAAAAAGTAAACATCGGCAATTGGGGGGCATACATAGGTTAAGGCTGGCTATGCTCAATCAGGTGATCACAATAACATTGTAAAGAATAAAAATAAAAATATTTTTAAAAGGTGGAATGCAAATCCTGTTATATACTCTCGTCTTTTTGTATGATGTTAATGTTATTTTTCATTGGGTTCGAAACCCACCTGGGTCAAATCAATCAATGACTTAAAATATTTATACTTGTCACTACATAGTCTGGCACTCGGCATTACTAGGATAGGGCAAGGAGCTGAGGAATGAGGAAGACCGATTGTCTGCGATTGAAATTTCCACTGCTCAACATTGCATAGTACGATGACTTTGAGTTTCTGTCATTTTCTGAGATAAATATATTAGGTTAATCGCTATAATTTACCTTACTTGAGTCTGAAGTAACTTTTATTTTAAATGGCTAACCTTTGAGATTTTTTATTTTTTTTTGGTGGTAAATATGTTTATTCTGCTGAATAAGTCTTTTGTCAGTGCCGAAGCACTGGTCTTCCAGCCATTTTTCAATTCAGTGTTATTTACACAAAAGGTATATAGAATAAGGTGTACAATACCTGTTGAATACACAATTTGCACCATGTAACACAATGAAATTCTGAAACCCAAAAGTTCCATAACAATATGGTACAGTAGTGTCATATAACTAGATCAATATTAGTCAGATCAATGTGAGTATTTACATAGTATTTAGAATGTAAGCAGAAGTTATCTTCTGTATTCAGTTGGTAAACTTGTAGTAAGTTGGTAAATTTGAAGTGCAAACATGCACAATTAATTTTGGCAAGCATGCCAAAACTCTGAAACCATAGGTTTCAGCAGTAACAGGTTTGATTAAATTGCCTGAGTATCCCCTTCGCTGCGGCTACAAATGCTTAATAAGTACACCATTATCTAAGTCAGATATGTAGAATCAAATTTAGATCATTGTTTTGGTTTTGAAAATTTGATGTTTTCATCGGACTATGCAGCTTTAAAATAAATTAAACCCAGTTCAATACCTGATATGCGGCACTCCAGGGTGACGTCAAACTGCCTTCCCTCCGCCTGTCCATAAGAGGATTGGATGGTTCGAGCGACAGGAAGGAACTCGATGAGCAGAGTCACATCAAACACATCAGGGGGCCGCACCTGTCATGAGCCAGCGGTGAGCATAACTGAGGTTATATGTGTGATGTATAGGTCACTATGTGAAAATAAATCACAAAAGGTACCCACATCTTGTATTATGTAATACACCCCCCCCCCTCCCGGACCCTCCCACTTTCAGCCACGCTATTTCTCCC
>CM059202.1:29698034-29752307 GCA_030323885.1 Branchipolynoe longqiensis | reverse complement strand
CTGTCAACGACGCCCCTATTGGCATTCCTTTTCTAAGGAAGCAGCTACAGCAATTTGGATTGGACAGAATTACTGAGGATAGGATAGTATCGGATGCCTGGAGGCCAGGAACTGTCAAAATGTATACAACCTATTTAAAGAAATGGGGTGTACATTGTTTGTTAATGAAAGTTAAGCCAACAAATCCAAAGATTTCACAAGTAGCTCGGTTTCTTCGTTCTCTAGAGGATGAAGGACTTTCCTTTGGATCGATTAATGCGGCGAGGTGTGCGTTATCAATTATATTACCTAGAATTGATGGCGAAACAGTTGGAAAACATTATGTTCTTTGTTATTTACTTCGTTCAATTTATCAAAGGAATCCTCCAAAACCAAAGTATAGTCGGTTTTGGGATGTTTCTATAGTATTTAAGTTGTTTCAGGCTTGGCCTCACAACTCGTGGTTAGATATAAAACAGTTAGGTTTTAAGGTTGCGGTCCTGTTATTGTTAGTAACCGGACACAGAGGACAGACGATTGTTGCTTTATCCTTAACTGGATTAGAAATAGACAAGCAACAAGCTACGTTTGATTTAGAAAAATTGCTTAAATCGAACACGTTAGGTGACCCTTTATCAACGGTTCACTTAGACTGTTTTCCGAATGATCGGAAATTATGTGTTGTGTCGGCCATACGGGCTTATATATACAAGACAAAGGATTTACGTGCATCACAACAACTATTAGTGAGCTTTATAAAGCCACATAAGGCGATTTCACGAGACACACTTGCCAGATGGACAATTACGGTGTTGAAATTGGCTGGAGTGGATACGAGTAAATACTCTTCCCACTCAACTAGAGGAGCCATGGTCTCCAAGGCACGGGTGCTTGGTATTTCTGTGAAAAGAATACTAGCGCATGCAGGCTGGAAGACGGCTAAGTCGTTTGCAAAACATTATAATAAACGACTAGAAAAGCCTACCGGCGTTGCAAAGCGTCTTCTCGCCAACTAACAAGAATAGGTGAGAACAAAAATTTAGAATGTTATAATAATAAGAAAGAATGATATTAAGGATAAAAATGAATTATGTAAAGGTCTCCCTAGCCTGAGGCTAGCCTGAGGCTGTTTACCGAGGTAAAATAGTATAGTTATACGAGTCTTACCTTGGTACAGATGATGGATAACTGTTGTTTTACCGAGGTATAAGCCTCGGATAGATGTGGGCTAGGGCCCTCCCGCCACACCCTGCCACATCTATTCCGTTGGTGTACCTTTTCGGTAAAGTAATAGTATCCATTGTTTGAAAGTCATTTTTATCCTCAATAAGTAGGTTAAGATTGCTGGTACCGGACGTGCTTACCTCTCCCTAGCCCACATCTATCCGAGGCTTATACCTCGGTAAAACAACAGTTATCCATCATCTGTACCAAGGTAAGACTCGTATAACTATACTATATATATATATATATATATATATATATATATATATATATATATGCAGTAAAACCTCCTAAGGATATTATAATTCTCTAAACCGACCACCTCCATAAATGGACCACTTAAAGTCGGTCCCATGGTCGGTCGATTCAGAGAGGTCTTACTGTATCAGTGTATGTATGTATATATATATATATATATATATATATATATATATATATATATATACATCACTATGTTAAATTGGTATGCAGGTTTTGCTATCTGCTCAAATACCTCAGGGAGTTTGACGCCCCTGCCTTGCAGAGTTGTAAACCACTGCCTTGTTGTACAGGTTCTTGACAGAACTGAAGGCTAAGGGAGCAAACCCTAAACAGAAAACCATGTCACTGTGGCAGCATTGGGGGCGGTTGATGTATGGAACTCCCAACATCTCCCGACCAGCCACTGCAGGGACAAATAGCTTTGCGCCTGTCTTGACGTGTTCTTGCCGGTGTGAAACCTCTATTTGCTCCCTGAGAGAGTGCCGCTGGTAACTTGCAAAAGCCAGCAGCACTTCAACACTTTTGCAGGCAGCTTTCATGAAATGTACAACTGCACAGCGACAGTCAAGTAATGAAAGCAGTCTTTGTCGCATCGCGACCGACAGCATGATGATGATGACGATGATGATGACATATATATGTGATGTATAAGAATTATACGAGTATAATTTATGGAAGTTATTACCAACCATTTCTTCACAATTGCTTTTTACTTAATACTCTTTGTGGCGCCCCCTATCGGGTTCTTCACCATACTAACAATACCACTGACGAGTCTACTCCCGCACTCACTCAATTTCTTTTTTAAATAGGCAAAGGATAGTTAACCACTTACCAAAGATTACTCTCAACACACTTCTCAGTCATGGTATTTTTTCCAACTGTACTCTCAATTTATATATTATATGTATGTCTATGTGATGTATAAGTGCAATATGAGGTTCATTAAAGGTTATAATAGAGGGTGTGTTTATTCTTGTTTTTGTTGTAATAATTTATAGTAATACATATTATTATACAGACCTGCCAACATTTAATTTTAAGAAAAAATAATAAATAGATGGCTTGAATATCATAATAGATCATATAGCCTACCTTTTCGTCCAACCTGCTAACATTTTATTTGAGGGGAAAAGAATAGACTGCATATACATTATAATAGGTCATATCATGTAGTCAGTATCAACTTGTTTCATTTTAAATCTCTCCATGCACTCTACGGTGACACACACAATATAAAACAAAATATTAACAATATTATTAACATAATAATCTTTATTGAGGAAAGATGTACATATTCAATTTGAAGAATGACTAAGACAGAAATCTAACAACTAAGAAATGTTACAGGTAGAAATAAGCGTTTGATTCAGCCAACATTATCATCGTCATCATCATCATCATTCATCATTATGATGTCAGTTGCAATGTGGCAAAAACTGCTTTCATTAGTTAACCACCGCTCTCCAATTAGCTCTTTGCTGTGAGAGCGATGTTATTTCATGTGGTTGTACATTTCATAAAAAGCTGCTTGGAAAGTGTTGAAGTACTGCTGGCTTTTGCAAGGGACTAGCGGCACTCTCTCGGGGAGCAAATAGAGGTCTCACACCGGGAAGAACACATCAAGACAGGCGCAAACTATTTGTTCCTGATTATACACGGTTATGATACTGTCAAACCTTTCAAAACATAGATATAGAAATATATATATATATATATATCTACATATAATTAGATCTATATGATATGTGTAATATGTATGTGCATATAGCTATATATATTAATACAGCGAGATATTCATATGAAGAGTTCAGGTGCAAAACCATGTAAACGCCAATCCAAAAAGTAGTTTAAATAAAAGATTATTACCTGAAAATAATTTAAATTCTCACTAATTCCACTTTTCATATGATCATATGGTTATGGAGCAATGAACAAAAAAAGTAGGAATATACAAAAATAATATTTTTGTAGGTTTGATTCCAATGTTGATCTCCATTTTTGGTTTGGCGTTTACATGGTTTTGCGCCTGAACTCTTCATATATCTATCTCTATATCTCTCTTCCTCTCTCTTTCTCTCTCCCTATATATAAATCTATATATATATCAAATGAACCTTTGCTTCATGTGATTCCTCAAACTCTTTGGCTTCATCCTCATTATATTGCCTCAAAAACAGTGATAATAGAGGATTTCCCCACTAATCTTCCCTCTGGTGGCAGTGGCAAGAACTAATGTGGGTATCAACTCACTGTGCAGCATGCTCTGTGGAAAAGGTCTGATAGAGGATTTCCATTTCCAACACACCCTCTGTTAGTAACAGGGGTCCCAGTGACAAAAATATAAAATCCCTGAAAAAAAACTAGGGCGGTCTGGGGGTATGTCCCCTGGAAAATGTTTAAAACCTACAATTAAAATGGTGCAACCTGGCACCTACTTGGACATATTTTCGCCTTGAAATTTCAACTGTTTTAAGACTTCAAGAATAACAATTAATTAAATGCAAGTTTTTTCGCAGGCAGGATTTTTTTCTCCGCTGATTTGGAAACTCAGATTTTGCTGAAATCTGCGATTTCACTGAGAAATGGGATCCCTGTAGTATTGGTTTTTGTTGGAGTTTTACGTCCTTGCAACATCTAAAGTCATATCAGGACGGGATAATTTTGTGGTTGCAGCTCACAGTGCAACATGCTCAACCAGGACGATCTCATAGAGGATTTCCACTACCACCTCTGACGGCAGTGGCAAGAACTAATGCTGTTGGTAACAGTTCACCATGCAGCATGCCCTTGGAAAAAGATCTTATAGTTATAGAGGATTTACACCACCAACCTTCCCTCTGGTGACAGTGTTAAAAACTAATGTGAGTAGCAGATCACAATGTAGTAGTATACCCTACAGTGGAGGTCTTGTAGAGGATTTCCGCCACCGACCCGCCCCCTGACGGCATTAGCAGGAACTAATATTGTGAGTAGTAGCTCACTGTGCAGCATGATCTGTGGAAAAGGTATTATAGATGATTTCCACCACAAACACGCAAGGTATTGTAGTTGGTTTCCATCACCAACAAGCCCTCTGGTGGCAGTCGGAAGAACTAATATTGTGCAGCATGCTATATGTTAAAAGTATTATAGGGGATTTCTATTACCAACCCGCACTCCGACGGCAGTGGCAAGAACTATAATATAGTGGCTTCACTGCGCATGCTCCGCGGAAAAGGTCTATTTCACTGCATTTCTCCTATATTCAATGTTGTTACCATTTCTAGAATTATTGGCGAAACATGGAAAAGCGCATGCGTAAAGTTTAGATTTTTGTTTGCGTTGTTATTTTTTGGGCTTAGCAATTATGTGAAACTCCACACAGAAAAAAGAAATGCTGCAATGCACAGTGCTGCCCCCTGGTGGTGGTTAGATCCTTGCGCTCCGCTGAGCCCCTTCCTAAAGAATGCTGAGTCATCGTCATATGGATTTCCACTCCGGTATCTCTGTGCGCAATCGTCATCTGGCAATAGAAAATGAAAAAAAGGTAAAATACACATTTAAAAACCTCACTTTAATTGCACAAAATGGTTTAAAAAATGAACAAACAAAAAAACACTAATTCCCCAATATGGTTCAGGCAAACTTCTCTACTAAATTTCCACTTTGAAGAAATCCCCTATTATCGTCCATTAAAGCCGGCTTAATTTACGGCAGTGTGTGTTAAGTCATTGTCACACCTCACCGGACTGAGCACCGGAGACCACCGGACAAAGAATTTTCTAGTCCGGTGTTGTCCGTTGAAGAAATCTCTCGAAATGTATCGAAATGGAGCGTAAAATTGGGTTAGTTGCCGCCGGACAACCGGATAAGTACCGTAGATGTACCGCACATGTACCGGACGAGAACCGGAGACGTAATGGATGGGTACCGGAAATGTACCAGACAAAACGGACAAACCGGACACCAACGGATGGGTACCGGACATGTACGGATGGGTACCGGACATGTACCGGACAAACTGGACACCAACCGGACACCTCAGTCCGGCGGTGTCCGGTAGAAGTTTTGTGCATATTCAAAACTTGTACCGGATATCGCCAGACACCACCGGACACCGCCGGATGGTTACCGGACGGTACCCGAACATCACCATACACAACCGGACAGTGTCCGGTTCTCGTCCAGTTCCCCAGTCTGGCAAGGTCTGACAGAGCCTTTAAGCGGTTATTTCACGATATCGGAACATGTGCTTGGAGATGGTAGTGAGCATCGATCTGCGAGAAGTCGATATAAGATTGGTAATTTAATGTCCTGAGGGAAGAAAACCCCATTACCAAATTAATACAATGACTGGTACAGTGGTAGTAATTAAATTACGTCAGCTTTTCCATTTCCATTGTGGAGAAGTAGCAGCAGCCTCTCACTGTTTGTGAAGGAACTGTCACTTGTAGTGAAGTGACTTTCACTTTTAGAGAAGGGACTGTCACTCTTAGAGAGGTAACTGTCACTTTCACTGAAGTAACTGTCATTTGTAGTGAAGTGGCTGCTACTTGTTGTGAAGTGACGGTCACTTTTAGAGAACTAACTGTCACTTTTAGAGAACCAACTGTCACTTTTAGAGAACTAATTGTCACTTTTAGAGAACTAACTGTCACTTTTAGAGAAGTAACTGCAATTTGTAGTGAAGTAACTGTCACTTGGGGTGAAGTAACTGTCACTTGTATTGAAGTAACTGTCACTTGTAATGAAGTGACTGTCACAATAGTTAAGTGAAAGCCACTGTTAGTGAAATACCTGCCACTAATAGTTAATAGAACTTCACTTTTAGTGAAGTAATTGTTGCATCAGATGAAGTGACTTCAATTGTCGTGAAGTGACTGTCACTTTTCAGTGAAGTGATTCACTATAATGAAGTAACTGCCACCTTTAAATGAAGTGACTGCCACTTTTCAGTGAAGTGACCATCACTTGTCGTGAAGTGACGGTAACTTGTCATGAAGTGACTCACTATAATGAAGTGACTGCCACCTTTCAGTGAAGTGACTCTCACTTTTTAGTGGAGTGACTGTGACGTATAGGTAAGTGACTGTCACTATCAGTGGAGTGAAGTGGACAGGGACTTATAGTGAAGTGACTAACTTTTCAGTGGAGTGGAATACGACTTACAGTGAAGTGACTGTCACTTTCTAATGGGGTAAAGTAGAGTGTGAATTACAAGTTATCGTGCAGTGATTGTCACTTTCTATTCACCCTATTCACGCCACGGCCATGTTGAAACCAGACCGAGGGCACTTACGCGTCTTTGAGGCGCCGCTGTATGTAAAGTAATGTGAATACTATTTTGTCGACCAAAACCTCTCGAAATCACTCAAATTTGAGGGTATTCATTTTTGAAAATAACACATTCATCTTTGCATACCTGTTTTCTATCTATTGGCCAATTTTCAAGAAGATTGGGTAACCCTTGCATGGTGATTTTTCCTATTCTTTAACTACAATGTGACTGTCAACTTCAAGTCTGCAAGGTTATGGTGGTATCATGTAATGCAGCACTGTCAGTGTAGCTATCTGTGCAACACAGTTAAACAACTAGTCTTAGTAATTACAAATTAATAAAAGCTTTAAAAGGGTTAAAATATATTTTTTAAATATATCTATATTAAGAAAGTTATGCAATTTTGAATTTAAGAAAAGATTGGCAGCCAAGGTGAGTGACTTTGTTGACATTGCCTACTGAAATGCATCTGATCATCACTCAATCTTCATGAAAATTGACCAATAAATAGAAAAAAGGTAAGCTAAAATGATTATGATAGTTTCAAAAGTTAATATCTTCAAATTTTACTCCTTTAATTTATGTAGTAGTTCATACACATCGGCACACAGTAGTGTCTAATGGCCATTTCCAATACCGAAGCTTAAGGCCCTGTCACATTACGGCGTATGGCGGGAGCGTATGGCGGCGTAGCGGCTTACGTCATATACGTCGCCATACGCCGCATACGCTACGCATACGCTACGCATACGCTACGCATACGCTACGCATACGCCGCCAGGCCGCAAGACGCCGGCGTATGTGAAGCCTATGATGCATACGCCGCCATACGCTTTCATAAATCCGTCCGTCCAAATTTTTTTGTGCATGCTCAAAAAAACGCGACCTATGAGGGCGTATGGCCCATACTGTCAAAAAATGTCACAGCACGCTCCCATACGCTCCCATACGCTACACATACGCTACGCATACGCTCTTCATACGCTCCTCATACGCTCAAACACACCCGAAAGTGGCACCCGATGGCGTACGTAGGTTTTCAATACGCTCCCGCCATACGCCGTAATGTGACAGCCCCTTTACTCAGCCTCGTTCTGATGCATAATTAGGTCGCGCATGAATAGGGTGAATTGGAGTGAAATGGAGTGTGACTTATTGTGAAGTCACTGTGACTTTTAGTGATGTGACTGCCAATTTCTAGTGGAGTGAAATGGAGTGTGACTTATTGTCAAGTGAGTGTGACTGATAGTGAAGTGAATGTGACTTATAGTGAAGTGACTATCCCTTTTCCGTGGAGTGAAGTGGAGAATGACTATAGTGAAGTAGACTGTGACTTATAGAGAAGTGGCTGTGACTTATGGTGAAGTGAATGTCACTTTTCAGTGCAGTGGAGAGTGACTTATAGTGAAGTGACTCACTTTTCCGTGGAGTAAAGTGGACTGTCACTTATAGTGTAGTGTATGGTGACTTATACTGAAGTCACTATCACTTTTAGTGAAATGAATGTCACTTTTAGTGAAGTGAATGTCACTTTTCAGTGAAGTGACTGCCACTTGTCAGTAAAGTGGAGTGGAGAGTGACTTTTAGCAGAGTGGAGAGTGACTAATAGTGAAGTGGACTGTGACATACAG
Organism: Branchipolynoe longqiensis; assembly: GCA_030323885.1. Classification (NCBI taxonomy): domain Eukaryota; kingdom Metazoa; phylum Annelida; class Polychaeta; order Phyllodocida; family Polynoidae; genus Branchipolynoe; species Branchipolynoe longqiensis. Next base: position 29,743,952 of record CM059202.1, on the reverse strand, counting down.
TGAAGTATCTGTCCCTTTGCCATGAAGTGAAGTGGACTGTGACTTATAGTGAAGTAACTATTCCTTTACCATGATGTGAAGTGGACTGTGACTAATAGTGAAGTAAGTATTCCTTTACCATGATGTGAAGTGGACTGTGACTTATAGTGAAGTAAGTATTCCTTTACCATGATGTGAAGTGGACTGTGACTTATAGTGAAGTAAGTATTCCTTTACCATGAAGTGAAGTGGACTGTGACTTATAGTGAAGTAACTTCTCCTTTACTGTGAAGTGAAGTGGACTGTGACTTATAGTGAAGTAATTATCCCTTTACCGTGAAGTGAAGTGGACTGTGACTTATAGTGAAGTAAATTCCCCTTTACCGTGAAGTGAAGTGGATTGTGACTAATAGTGAAGTAACTATCCCTTCACTATGAAGTGAAGTGGACTGTGACTTATGGTGAAGTAACTATACCTTTACCATGAAGTGAAGTGGACTGTGACTAATAGTGAAGTAACTATTCCTTTACCATGAAGTGAAGTGGACTGTGACTAATAGTGAAGTAACTATTCCTTTACCATGAAGTGAAGTGGACTGTGACTAATAGTGAAGTAACTATACCTTTACTGTGAAGTGAAGTGGACTGTGACTTATAGTGAAGTAACAATCCCTTTACTGTGAAGTGAAGTGGACTGTGACTTATAGTGAAGTAATTATCCTTTCACCGTGAAGTGGACTGTGACTTATTGCTAAGTGACGGCGACTCACACAGACGCTCGTTCTCCTCCAGCTCAAAGCGCAGACTGACGCCCTCTTGCGGCGTGCTGCTCCAGGGACGCTGTGTGGGCGCACACGATGGGCCAGTTGAGCGGGACACCACCAGGTAGCGCCAGTCGGTGCGCTCGTACGCCTGCAAAGAGGAAAGTTTCTTTTATTTAACGATGCCTCTAGAGCACATTGATTTTGATCATCCACTATTGGATGTCAAACATATGGTCATTCAGACATATTTCTTTGGAGTAAACCCGCTGCCGCCACATAGGCTACTCTTCTCGATAAGCAGCAAGGGTTCTTTTATATGCACTTTCCCACAGACAGGATAGCACATACCACAGGCTTTGATGAACCAGTTGTGGACCACTGGTTGGAATGGAAAATAGCCCAAACTGCAAGCGTATACCTGCATGCCAGTATACATATATATGTGATGTTGTTGTTGAAGATTTATACTGCCTATCATGGATAAGCCTGAATAGGCTTGTTTTCACCATTAGACAGTTTGTCGATAGAAAGCCCGAGCCTACACTTTTACCGACCCAAGGGATTTTTAACCTCCCACACCACATAGACATGGTATGAGAGCAACTGGCCTTTGATGACGCTGTAAGTTATACACAGCGGTGGAAATCCAAATTGGCAGAGATGGGGGCACTGGGAATCGAACCACCGACCTTCAGATTAGGAGTCCGACCTAGAAAAAAGTCAGACACTCTAACCACTCCGCCACAGAGAACGCCATATATATGATGTATAACACATTCTACGAGTAATATGAATAAGCAATGCCTATGACCGACCCCCTACATTGGTAATTAATATATGTCGGAAGACCACTTTTCCACAATTGAAATTTCCTTCCGCTTAATTAACCAAAAAGAAACAAACAAACCAAAGCGAGAAATGTACAATTAAGAACTGAACTAAGATTAGACATAATGAATAATGTGCTTATAAGTTATAGGTGTTCAATTTGAGTTTAAAAGTATAGACCTATATAGTGAAAGATGTATCTGGGTGTATCTGATTTCACCACCTCCCCTTACACACACTGACCTTCCACTATGTAAACTGTAGCTGTAACCCAACATGCTGGGGTCACAGCTTCAGTCCTTCCTGAAACTCAGAACACCTGGGCCGCATTCAGGGCAAGCCTCAGAGACATCTTGGGGAAATCCCTGACATCATGCTAGTCTGAACTGCAAAAGCAGTTGGTCGCCTCACAAATGGCCACTCCCATAGGCCGCAGCCATTTGCAATGAAAAAGAAGCGCTCTGATTGGCTGAAACCACTGAATATGGCGGCCATTTTCGAGGCACTTTTCATCTCCTGTCTGAAATGGGACGCACCCTGAACGGAAATAAGCCAAAAAGCATCGCGGAGACGTCTCGGAGACGTACCATGAACGCAGCCCTGTTTTGTGGAATCCCGTTCCTGACTTGGCTGCATGTCATAACGGAACAACTCCCATTTATTTATTTATTTATTCCGAGTGATTGGTGGTTTCTTTACGCCGCTTCAGCAACATAGGCCATGTTCACGGTGAGAATTGTTATAGTTTATTTTTATTCAACCATCGCATTTACATTAACTGTAAAAGCATTCAATCAATTATGCGTCAATAGACACTTATCAATTTTAAAAGCTCACAATTGTATAATTTGTGGCCAAGCGCAATAACATTCTAGATAAAAGAAATTAAGGTTATTAATTGATCAAATTGGTTTAATAGACGCTATGAAGTGGTACAGACCAGCTTTCCTCAAAAAGGCTAAAATGTTTTCTTGCTCCGGTGTGGCGGTTTCAGCGCCCAGTCAGTCTCAGCGGCCTGTTGTGGCTTCTGCGCATGCGCGGATTTTAAGACATATGCAAAACACCCGTGGCCTCGCCGGCTACAAGCTCAGCTGTAACTATCGCTGGTGCCCGGCAGTGTTAGGGACCGATTAGGCCGAAATCTATTGAATGCGATCATATTTAACAGAATTACATACTCAAATAATGAAATTTAATTAAATTAACCTTAAATTCCAAGCGATATTAACGTAGCAGCTAGATCAGCGTCGAATCGCCGAGTGTAAACAAAACAAATAGCAGTGCTCGCCGCAACGTGCGAAAATCCGCTGAAACTGACCGGGCGCTGAAACTGCCACACCGGTTTGTTTATTTACCCAGCATCTGAAAGCGGAAGTGGGGTCCTCCTGGTCCCACGTGATCATGTACATCCTCCAGTCCTCTTGCCAGTAACCAACGCACGACAGCTCCCAGTCAGACTCATCTGAATTGCGTGGAACACATATCCAGGGTCCGTACACATGTGAAGATATGGACTTCAAGTTCAAGGCTATTTCAAGGCCTTTCAAGGTTGCCTTTGATAGGTTGGTTGGTTGTTGGAGTTTTACATCCTGGTAATATCTAAGGTCATATCAGGACGGGTACCGACTTGTGACAGTGCGTGCTCATGGCGACTTTATATTGCTGCTCCACTATGAAATCATGCTGCCAGCACCATGACCCGATAAACCACTCAGTCACATTATCCTGACACTGAGCCAACCAGTCGTAGCCCTATCCTATTAATGCTCAGCGCCAGGCTAGGAAACGACAAGTAACAATTTTATAAGTCATTGGATTGACTCGACCAGGAACCGAACTCCTGATCTGCCGCACGCGAGGCCCACGCTCTACCGATTCGACCACCGCGTCCTATCATTTTGATAGGAATTCAAGACTATTTTCCTTTGGATTTAAAACAAGAAAGGCGAACGCCGATTTCAGACTAATTTAGATCACTGGGGACAGTTTAATGGAATTCAAAGCTTTTCAAGACTAATTAACCAAAATGGATTAAATTCAAGGCTTTTGCAGGCCTTGAAATGGCGCAAATGAGTTAGGGACTTTTCGAGACTTTTCAGACCAAATCCAATCTAAGACCTTTTTCTAAGACTATCCATAGAAAAGTTACTATATTTAAGAGTTTTCAAGACCTTGAAAATTGACTAATTAATTTAAGACTCTTTAAGAATCCGGGGAAGCCCCATCTCCTCCCCTTACCACGACTCCTCAACCAGTTTAGTCACACCGGACGACTTCTTGATCAAGCTCCAATACCGGTAGCCTACTCACCGTACTCGCCGATCGGCCGACCAGTGTGGTCCACACTCTCGCAGTACTCCGCGTCCAGTGAGATCTTGGTCGGGTTCTGGTCACATGACTTCCACTCGGTGACGTAATGGTCACAGCCAATCTATATATTATAATACCAAATGGTGGTTAAGTCTTAGGATCGTTCTGATCACTATTCCTCTGTTAATCGGTGCTGCCAGCGCGCATCATCGTACTCCACTGATGCTTCACCATGTATGGATTGTTAATACTAATAATAACAATTTTCGGTGTGCCTACCATACACATTTAATATTAATTTTGATGGTTTTTACTAACTTTGGTCACATCCATTTTGAGTCACCTAACCATGAGTGTTGCTAACTCTGCCATTAGATAGCGCCACCAATATGGTTTACCGCAAAATGGTACAGATGGATTCCACCAGATGGCAGCACTAAATTGAAACGGGACTGTGCATGAGTCCGGAATATAGCAGAGAATGTAGATATATACACAGTCTCTGAATATAGTCAGAGACCATGAATATATATACGGGATGGCCGAATGAGGTAGAGCGTCCGTCTCATGTGTTGGTAGATCGTGGGATTGCGGGGTCGAATCCTCATCAAGTCAAACCAATGACTTAAAAATTGATACTTGTCGCTTCCTAGCCAGATGCTCTGCATTACTAGGATAGGGCAAGGAGCAGTGGAATGAGGAAGACCAGTCGTCTGCGACTGAAATCTCCCCTGCTTAAACAACTAATGTACCCCAAAATAAATATTGGTCCAGGGATTGATGCGGAGCCTAGCTTTAACCCGTGCACAGCACAGACTAAAGCTACTCTGAAATAATAGTGACATGCGGATATGTTCCTGTCTTTAACGCTGTATAGTCTGATGAAAACATCAAATTAAAAAAACTTTAAATAAACTTTCAAAGCAAAAATAAATAATGATCGGGATTTGATTATACCTATGAAGAGTTCAGGCGCAAAAACCGACAAACGCCATCCGGCCGGAAATGAAGCCATGTCTGCCACATTTGAGCTGAAGCTGCCATCATTCTGATAACCAGATCCCTTCTTTTCGCAGAAGCTGCCACATCCTCTATATAATGCCCTACCAAACATGACATTGATACACTTTAAATGGAAAACACAACAACGCATTCGATTTGATATCAAATATCACTATATATCAATATGATATGACCTTAGGTGTTGCCAGGATGTAAAACTCCAACAACCAAACAACAAGCCGACCGCCCATGCCTAACGCTTTTTATTTGGAGTATTATGTTCCAGTAGCATTTAAGGTCATATCAGAATAGAATTCGAACTAATTAATTGTCATATAGGCCTACATCCTAATTCCTTGGCATTTTGTTTAACATTAATCGGTAAATATTTTTTTTGATCGCGGACATCCGAGAAATCGAGGCGATCTCTCATCCTAGATAAAAGATTCACTCCGCACTTGCAGTAGGGGTATAGAAGAACCCAATAAAAAAAGTGGCAAAATGCTGGGTAAATGAAATGAGCAGATAAATTCTTAATTTAAGAAGCAAAATATATTAAAAGATGTACTTAATGGCCCTGTCACACTATGACGTAACGACGTCAACGTAGCGAGAACGTGAAAAACGTTGAACTTCTCAGCGTAGTATGCAAATTTGGGCACAAGTTGAATGTGGATGCAGCGTAGTGGACGAGAGAGTAACGGGCGGTAAAGCGTAGTGATAGCGTCATTCAACGAGAGAGGACAACGTAATTACGCTCAGGGAACGTTATGTACGTTATTCCATCACCAGAACTACATTGCTTTACGTTACCTTACGTTACTTACGTCATGACACGGTGGCGAAACATTGAACGTACGTTGAATGTACGTTCTCCTGACGTTCTCCTGACGTTCTCCTGACGTTCCCATTATGCCGCGTGGACGTTTCCACTGGGTTTAATGTGGGTCAACGTAGTGGAACGTAGTGGAACATAGTTGAACGTAGTGAGCAGTGTTTGACTAACGTCCGTTTAACATCATTGATGTTCACCGAACGTGTACAGAACGTACGGCGAACGTAAACCCTTATGTTCGAGTTACGTCAAAAGTTTTGAACAGGTTCAAAACTTTGACGCGCGCCGATGTCACACACATAACGTGATGTAGCTCGACATCAGTCTAATGTCATTCTGACGTCATCATAACGTAACCCAACGTACGTCAACGTAATGACGAAACGTGATCACGTCAGCCTTACATTTGCTCATTACGTCGTAGTGTGACAGGGGTATTAATAGACTTTAAAGGTCCAATCAACCGCATTCTATGGTCGGCATCTTGTCTTTTGCATTCTCTCTCATTTCACCAACTCTGTGCCGATATATGTAGCCATTAGATACTGGAACCAGGAATTCAACTTCCTGTTCCATTCTAAAGTAATTTTCACCCGTATTTAGACTACGTTGTCAGTCACCCCTACTACAAGTACGGGGTAAATCTACTGTCATCCTAGATAAAAGATTCACCACTACCCAGAGTAGGGGTCAATGACAACGTAGTCTAAAAACAGGCCAAAAATGCTTTAATACGGAACAGGAAGTGGAATTCCTGGTTCCGGTATCCAGTGTATACCTACATTGGCATAGAGTTGGTGAAATGGCAGAGGATGTAAACAAGCAAGATGGCGGCCACAGAACGCTGTCGATTTGACTTTTAAAGTGTGTTAAAGTATATGTTTTTATTATATTTTTCAAATCAGAAGTAGCGGGTAAATATGAAGATGTATGTGAAGAATATATCTTGCTTTGGAAATTAAGAATTTATCTGCTCATTTCATCAGGCATGTGATCGGGTGCAGGAAAATAAACCTGCCTTTATTTTTAGGTTATCGTGGGGACACACAGCATCCCACTGAGTTGCGAGAGGGATGCAAATTGTGTATTTCAGAGGTGTCTAGGTGGCCTAGAAAAAAAACCAGAATTAAAGAAAAAACGGAATTCCAGTTTCGGCGGACAGAAAAAAAACATTTACCCAGCATGTAGATATCATTTTCGACAGCTTTTATATAGGTGTAAAATATTCCGATAACGCATTGGTGGGGAATGCAAATGGTCTATAATGGAGTACAAATGGTCTATTAATGTAAATGGTATATAGTGCCAGGTGCATGAATGTATTTACGTAGTTGCTGGTGATCCTTTACTTATGGTCAATAGTCATTGTGTATTAGGTAGATAGTGTGAAGGAGGCACTAGTGATAGTGTGTAAGGAGCCTCAAGAGCTCTACTCACTACCCCTTCACCCCCAACTGTTAGTCACCGATCACCACACACACAGCTCAGGCAGGTGGTGGCCAAGCAGCCACACTGCATGGTGGTGGTGGGCAGATCACAGTAGCCATGGTGACACAAGAATGCTTACCATTCATTAGTGGAACTATAAATGCTTGTTGCTCATTGGAGAACACAGTCAGGTGGTATGCCATACCAGATCCATGTACCACTATATAATAGTAAACCTGAGGGTACACGCTCTCACTCTACTTTCATTCTTCATACTCTTCCTTTCTCTTCTTGCCTGTATTGATTTCATTATATCCTGCCTACACAAACCCGCAAATGCCAGCTGTCGACTTTACATAGGGTTGTTGTTCTTCACCCCTACTCAGGCTACTGCAGTACGGGGTGAATCTTTTATCTACTTTAATCCCTGATAAGCAGAGAATACAGGAGGCGCAGTTCTTGCCTGGTGGCGCGGTCTGACGGTGATTCCCCGGATTCGGGTCCTGATGAGCTCAGTCTCGGGTCCCGTCTGCTTGAACGTGTACCTGCCTCGAATTGGGCACGGTATGGGCACCGGGGGGTCCACTGTGGGAGAGGCGGGGCGGTTAGAAGGGGGGAGGGTTAATTTGGATTTTAGAAGTTTTTTTCTGGTTATTATCATTATTTCATATCATGATTTTATATACTGTGCCTTAGAATGGCTTCTGCTAGTGAGGGTGCTCTATTAAATTATTATTATTATATCATATAATGGTTTTATTGTACAGCGCCTTAGAATGGCTCGTGCTAGTGAGGGCGCTCTTTTAAAATATTACTATGTCATATCATAGTTTTATCGTACAGCGCCTTAGAATGGCTCCTGCTAGTGAGGACACTCTATTAAATTATTATCATTATGTCATATAATGGTTTTATTGTACAGCACCTTAGAATAATCCTACTAGTGAGGGCGCTCTATTAAATTTACATTATTATTATGTCATATCATGGTTTTACTGTATACCGTCTTAGAATGGTTCCTACTAGTGAGGGCGCTCTATTAAATTTACATTATTATTATGTCATATCATGGTTTTACTGTATACCGTCTTAGAATGGTTCCTACTAGTGAGGGCGCTCTATTAAATTATTATTATGTCATATCATGGTTTTATTGTACAGCGCCTTAGAATGGCTCCTGCTAGTGAGGGCACTCTATTAAATTATTATTATGTCATATCATGGTTTTATCGTACAGCGCCTTAGAATGGCTCGTGCTAGTGAGGGCACTCTATTAAATTATTATTATGTCATATCATGGTTTTATTGTACAGCGCCTTAGAATGGCTCGTGTTAGTGAGGGCACTCTATTAAATTATTATTATGTCATATCATGGTTTTATTGTACAGCGCCTTAGAATGGCTCCTGCTAGTGAGGGCACTCTATTAAATTATTATTATGTCATATCATGGTTTTATCGTACAGCGCCTTAGAATGGCTCGTGCTAGTGAGGGCACTCTATTAAATTATTATTATGTCATATCATGGTTTTATCGTACAGCGCCTTAGAATGGCTCCTGCTAGTGAGGGCACTCTATTAAATTATTATTATGTCATATCATGGTTTTATTGTACAGCGCCTTAGAATGGCTCCTGCTAGTGAGGGCGCTCTATTAAATTATCATTATGTCATATCATGGTTCTATTGTACAGCGCCTTAGAATGGCTCCTGCTAGTGAGGGCACTCTATTAAATTATCATTATGTCATATCATGGTTTTATTGTACAGCGCCTTAGAATGGCTCCTGCTAGTGAGGGCACTCTTTTAAATTATTACTATGTCATATCATGGTTTTATTGTACAGCGCCTTAAAATGGCTCCTGCCAGTGAGGGTGCTCTATTAAATTATTCCTATGTCATATGATGGTTTTATTGTACAGCGCCTTAGAACGGCCCGTGCTAGTGAGGGTGCTGTATTAAATTATTATTAATAATTATTAATTATTATTGTTATTAATTGTAAGCACCTTACGATGGTTTCTGGTACTGAGGGTACTCCATTAAACTTGAATTATTATCATTATCATTGTTATTATTATCATCATTATTATTGCGATCGTTATCATTATCATTGTTAGTATTGTCATTGTTATCATTCTCATTGTTATTATTATCATTGTCATCGTTATTATCATTATCATCTTTATCATTATCTTATTACCATTATCTTATTATAACTAGTGCCATTATCATTATTATCATCAATATCACCGTTATAAAATTAACCAACAAATGCCCCAATATATAAACCGAACAGATGAGATCGAACCCAAGGCAAGCATTTAGGCTTTAAATAATCGCATTCTGATTTCACCACACTGCGCAGGTTTGACTGTGACGTCACGGGCCAACAGACGCTTACGGAGGAATGTCTTGTAGTTCCAGTTGATGTCGTCCCTGTTGATGGTGAAGGACGACCAGGAGCACGCCTGGCGGAAGATGAAGTCCTCGAAGTGAGGCAGTGCCTGTTCGCGCTCGTCAGGCATCCGGAACGGCTTACCTGCAGGGCACCAGCGGGGGACACGGTGAGGCTAGAGTAGAGCAGGTCAGGGGTAGAGTGGTAAGGGGTAGAGTAGAGGTGGACAGGGGTAGAGTAGAAGTGGTTAGCGGGTAGAGTAGAGTTGGTTAGGGGTAGAGTAGAGTTGGTTAGGGGTAGAGTAGAGTTGGTAAGGGGGTAGAGTAGAGTTGGTTACGGGGTAGAGTAGAGTTAGTTAGGGTAGGAGTTAGAGTGGGTAGGGAGAGTTAGGGTTGAAGTTTGGGTAGGTAGAGTTGTAAGGGGTAGAGTAGAGTTGGTAAGGGGTAGAGTGTAGAGTTGGTTAGGGGGGTAGAGTAGAGTTGGTAAGGGGTAGAGTAGAGTTGGTTAGGGGTAGGTAGAGTTGGTTAGGGTGTATAGTAGATGGTAGGTAGAGTAGAGTTGGTTAGGGGGTAGAGTAGAGTTGGTTGGGGTAGAGTAGAGTTGTTAGGGGGTAGAGTAGAGTTGTTTAGGGTAGAGTAGAGTTGGTTAGGGGATAGAGTAGAGTGAGTAGAGTTGGTAAGGGGTAGAGTAGAGTTGGTTAGGGGTAGAGTAGAGTTGGTTAGGGGTAGAGTAGAGTTGGTAAGGGGTAGAGTAGAGTTGGTTAGGGGGTAGAGTAGAGTTGGTAAGGGGGTAGAGTAGAGTTGGTTAGGGGTAGAGTAGAGTTGGTTTAGGGGTGGATGTGAGTGGTAAGGGGTAAGAGTAGAGTTGGTTGGGGGTAGAGTAGAGTTGGTAAGGGGGTAGAGTAGAGTGGTAGGGGGTAGAGTAGAGTTGGTGAGGTAGAGTAGAGTTGGTAAGGGGGTAGAGTAGAGTTGGTTAGGGGGTAGAGTAGTGGTATAGGGGTAGAGTAGAGTTGGTAAGGGGGTAGAGTAGAGTTAGTTAGGGGATAGAGTAGAGTGGTAGGGGTAGAGTAGAGTTGGTAAGGGGTAGAGTAGAGTTGGTTGGGGGTAGAGTAGAGTTGGTAAGGGAGAGTAGGTTGGTAGGGGGTAGAGTAGGAGTTGGTATAGGGGGGTAGAGTAGAGTGGTAAGGGGTAGAGTAGAGTTGGTGAGGGGTAGAGTAGAGTTGGTTAGCGGGTAGAGTAGAGTCATATAGGGGTAGAGTACAGTTGGTTAGGAGGTAGAGTAGAGTTGGTTAGGGTATAGAGTAGAGTTGGTTATGGGGTAGAGTAGAGTTGGTTAGGGGGTAGAGTAGAGTTGGTTAGGGGTGGAGTAGAGTTGGTTAGGGGTAGAGTTGGTGGTGGTTAGAGTAGTGTTGGTTAGGGGTAGAGTTGGGTGGTATTGGGGTAGAGTGAGTGGGTGAGTAGAGTTGGAGGGGTAGGTAGAGTGAGTTGATAAGGGGTAGAGTAGAGTTGGTAAGGGGGTAGAGTAGAGTTGGTAGGGAGAGTCAGTTGGTAAGGGGGTAGTAGAGTTGGTTAGGGGTGGAGTAGAGTGGTAAGGGGTAGAGTAGAGTTGGTTAGGAAGTAGAGTAGAGGTGGGCAGGGGTAGAGTAGAGTGGTTAGGGGGTAGAGTAGAGGTGGTTAGGAGGTAGAGTAGAGGTGGGCAGGGGTAGAGTAGAGTGGTTAGGGGTAGAGTAGAGTTGGTTAGGGGTAGAGTAGAGGTGGTAAGGGGTAGAGTAGAGTTGGTTAGGGGGTAGAGTAGAGTTGGTTAGGGGGTAGAGTAGAGTGGTAAGGGGTAGAGTAGAGTTGGTTAGGGGTAGAGTAGAGTTGGTTAGGGGGTAGAGAGTGGTACGGGTAGAGCAGAGTTGGTTAGGGGGTAGAGTAGAGTGGTAAGGGGGTAGAGTCGAGTTGATTAGGGGTAGAGTAGAGTTGGTAAGGGTTTAGATGAAGTGCGGAACGGCTTACCTGCAGGGCACCAGCGGGGGACACAATGAGGCTAGAGTAGAGCAGGGCCGGGGTAGAATAGAGGTGGTGTGGGGTAGAGTGGTAAAGTGGTGGAGTACAGGTGGTAAGGAGTAGAGTAGAGTAGAGGTGGTGTGGGGAGTAGAGGTGATAAGGGGTGGAGTACTTGGTTAGGGGTAGAGTAGAGTTGGTATGGGGCTGGAGTAGAGGTGGTAAAGGATGGAGTATAGCTGGTAGCGCTAAAGTAGAGTTAGTAAGATGGTAAGGACTAAAGTAGAGTCGGTAGGGGCTAATGAAGAGTTGGTAAGGGATAAAGTAGAGTTAGCAAGTTGGTAATGGATAAAGTAGAGTTGGTAAGGGATGAAGTATAGCTGGTCAGGGATACAGTAGACTTGGTCATGGCTAGAGTAGAGCTGGTAGAGGGATGGAGTATAGCTGGTCAGGGCTACAATAGAGTTGGTGAGGGCTAGAGTACAGCTGGTAAGGGATGGAGTATAGCTGGTTAGGGGTCCCAATGACAAAAGAAATCCCTGAAAAATTAGTGGGGGTCCAGGGGCATACCCTCCCGGAAATTGTTTTAAACCTACGATTAAAATGATGCAATCTGGCACTGACATGGACATGTTGTGGCCTTCAAATTCCAACTGTTTTAAGACTTTGAGACAACATCAACAAAACAAATTTAATTTTAAATTGTCCACAGAAATATTGTGATTCAGTTTCAGTTTTTTTTTTTTTTTTCCCACAGAAATGATTTTTCCTCCCTTGCTGATTTGGAAACTCAGTCTTCGCTGAAATCAGCGAATTCGCTGAGAAATGACATCACTGGGAGTTCGATATGTAGGGCCAAAACTAGTGTTGTCTAAATATTGCTGTTCCATAGGATTACACAAGTATAAAGACCAGCCTGCCAATCACAGGACAGAGCAGTCAGTTGTCAATTAACACCTCTCCCTCTCAGCACTATAAAGACACCCTGATCGTGTACTGTCACAAGTCGGTGTAACTGTCACCCCGTTATGAAGTGATCTACTGAAATGGTCCCCTGATTCATTGGAGTTTTACTTCCTGGCAACATCTAAGATCATATCAGGACAGGTACCAACTTGTGACAGTGCGCACTCATCGTGACTTTATAATGCTGCCCCACTGGAAAATCAGGCCACCATCACAATGACCTGATATCCCACTCAATCACATTATCCTGACACTGAGCCAACCAGTCCTTGTCTTATCCTAATAATGCCGAGCGCCTGGATATGAAGCAGCAATTATCAATTTTTAGGTCATTGGTTTCACTCGACCAGGTTTCGAACCCATGGGTTTGAATCCCACGATCTACCAACACGGGAGACGGACGCTCAACTCATTTGGCCATCCCGGCTGGTCCCCTGATTCGTTGCTAGGATGTAAAACCCCATGGTTTAATGAATTCATACCCACCCATACGCCATCGGATGACACTGTGGTGACGAGGCATCATGTCGAAGCAGAGGTAGTCGATCTCACTAAAATAATACAATACATATATATATGTATGCACTAGGCCTATATATGATGTATAAACATTATACAAGTATAATTACATGGAAGCTTTCACTCATTATATTCTAAGTCATCTACTGTAGTGATCTGTTATTAGTTGTTCATTGACTATGCAACCGGGCTGATTGTGTCGCCCTCTGCCTGCAAACGCTGTAACTTGTCTGGCGGCCCTCACTCACTCTGCCCACGATTTTATAATATTGTAGTGGTCTGCACTGACCTCTCAGGCAAGGAGCCACATGGACAGGTAGGCGTGGGTAGTATGGTGATATCAGGGAGCCTAAGTGGTGTAATGGTTAGCACACTGGCCCGGAATGCAAAGAGATGTGGGTTCGAGTCCCACTCTAGACGCAATATTTCCCATTTTCATCACCCCTCATGACACTGGGGCCGTGACCAGGATCCTAGACAAGCTATGCTGTGTATAGGTGTTGAACCTACCCTGTGTATGTGTAAGTGCACTGCCTGTATGTATGTAATTGTAAGCATTAAAAGACTTAAAAGACAATTCCAGGGGGACGAGTGTAGTGGTCTGCACTGACCTCTCCGGCAAGGAGCCGCATGGACAGGTAGGCGTGGGTACTTTGGTGATATCAGGGAGCCTAGGTGGTGTAATGGTTAGCACACTGGCCCGGAATGCAAAGAGATGTGGGTTCGAGTCCCGCTCTAGGCGCAATATTTCCCATTTTCATAACCCCCCATGACAATATATATGTATATGTATAAATATTTATCTTTATACAAATATTATATCAGCAGATCAGATGAGTTTGTATTGATTTGTACTGATCCGGGAAGGTTCTGTGTTGTGTGCAGTTGGAGCAGCATGGAACCCTATTGCTTGTGGGGACAGGTAAGCAAAGGCAGCTGGTCAGCAGGCGCTTCCTGTCCCACTACAGGTTGGTTTACTTCACTCTGATTTTAGCGCAGATAATATATATATAATTCACACATAAACATCAACTCCAAGAGTCCAACTGAGAATATTGGTGTGTGTGTGTGTGGGGTGGTGATAATAGAAGAAAGGATCAGTTCTCTGTGGCGGAGTGGTTAGAGTGTCTGACTTTTTTCTAGGTCAGACTCCTAATCTGAGGGTTGGCGGTTCGATTCCCTGTACCCCCAGCTCTGCCAATTTGGATTTCCACCGCTGTGTATAACTTACAGCGTCATCAAAGGCCGGTTGCTCTCATACCATGTCTTGGGCTTTCTATCGACCAGCAGTGGAATGAGGAAGACCAGTCGTCTATGACTGAAATTTCCCCTACTTAAACAACTAATGGACCAAAACAAAAAAAGAAAAAAAAAAAAAAGGCAGAAGAAAATGGACTATTGTCATGACCAGAGAAACATTTACCACTGACGTCGCGGTCACATGACTAGCATTTCGGGATGGTCTGGTCAAAACTCTCTGACACCGTAGGCTTCAGCATTAAGAGGTTCTATTAAATTGACTTTGTATTCCATTCTATGCACCAACAAAAGCTTAATGAGTGCATAAGTATCTAAGTGGGATATGTAGAATCAAATCTGGGAAAGTGGGTTTTAAAAAAAAAAAAAAAAAATTTATTGGTCCATTAGTTGTTTAAGCAGGGGAAATTTCAGTCATAGACAACTGGTCTTCCTCATTCCACTGCTGGTCGATAGAAAGCCCGAGCCTACACTTTTACCGATCCAAGGGATTTTTAACCTCCCACACCACATAGACATGGTATGAGAGCAACCGGCCTTTGATGACGCTGTAAATTATACACAGCGGTGGAAATCCAAATTGGCAGAGCTGGGGGCACGGGGAATCGAACCGCCGACCCTCAGATTAGGAGTCTGACCTAGAAAAAAGTCAGACACTCTAACCACTCTGCCACAGAGAACGGCACAGAGAACGCTTCTTTGGTAAATATGTTTATTCTGCTTAATAAGTCTTTTTTCAGTGCTGAAAGACTGGTCTTCCAGCCATTCTTCAATTCAGATTTGATTGATTTGATTGGTGGTTGCTTTACGCTGTGTCGGCAGCATAGGCCATATTCACGGCGAGAAATGTTTGTTTTTTTATTCAAACCATCGCTTTTACATGTAAAAGCAGACAATCAATTATGTGCCAATAGACACTCATTAAATTAAAAAGCTCACAATCATATATTTGTGACCAAGGGAAACAGATTCCCACAGAAAAAGAAAAGTTTTATTAATAATTGATATAATTTATTTAGTAAACTATATGAGGTGGTACAGTCCAGCTGCCCTCAAAAAGGCTTATAGAGTAAGGTATACAATAACTGTTGAATCACAATTTGCAGCATTTAACACAATGACTTTCTGTAAGTTACAGTGTAACCCACAAGTTCCATAGAAATGTGACAACAGTAGTGTTGTAGGAGTAGATCAATATCAGTCAGATCAATCTGCGTATTTAGATTGTATTTAGAATGTGAGCAGAAGTTATCGTCTGTATTCATTTGATAAAGTTGTAGTAAGTTTTAATGTAGGGTCTGGTCAATTGGAGTTATACAAGCGGTATATAAATGTCAGTTTGTTAGAAATATTCTAGTGTTATCCTATTATGATTAGTTATGTGAGTTTATGTGAGTTATTTGCAGTTGGTTGTTTTAGGGTTGATAGGTACCTCACAGCAATATGAATTCTGCAAAGCACATGAACTAGTTAGGAAGGTCCAGGGGCATTCTTCCAGGACAATTTCGAAATTTAGATGGCCTAAAATGCGATTTCTTGGCATGTAATTCATAGAACGACGGGATGGCCGAATGAGTTAGAGCGTCCATCTCCCATGTTGGAAGACCGTGGGTTCGAATCCTGATCGAGTCAGACCAATGACTTAAAAATTGATACTTGTCGCTTCCTAGCCAGACGCTCGGCATTACTAGGTTAGGGCAAGGAGCAGTGGAATGAGGAAGACCAGCCATCTGCAACTGAAATTTCCCCTGCTGAAACAACTAATGTACACACACCAAAAAGAATGAGTAATTTAAAACTGAGTTTCAAGGGTTTTTTTCCCCTTTGTAATTCATATTTGGTGCTTGTTAAATAAAATATTCCTTTACTTTCCTTATACTTTATTTTTTAAATAATGTAAGTGTAAAAGGTAACATATGGTGGCCCAACTTTGGATGAGGTATTTTAACATGATTTATTAAAGAAATGTGTGTGGGAAGGTTTGTTGTGTTTGGTGAGATTAGCAGGGTGTCAAGTGAGGCACTAGGTCAACAGAATAGGAAAATAAGGATTTCTTTGTCAGAAAATAGGATTTTTTTAATAAGAGCAAATCTACTAAAATAGTGCATAGAGGCTGTCAAATAAGCAGTCACCTCAAAAAGTAGGAAAACAGGAAACAAACGATTGAAGTTCAAATTGTTATGTGTGGTATGATCATACTGTGCTACTTGTTCAAGTCTCATTCTATTTGATTCATAGTCTACCGCATTACCCAGCTTAGTAGGCAATCCCCGCTTAGTAGGTGCCCCCGTATTTTCTTTAAAAATAGACATTTCCTGACAAAAATGTTGCAAGAGTGACATTCTCAAAACCTGATTTCTAATAATCCAGAACAAGCAGAGCAGTGCAGAGCAGCAACAAATTATGGGCTTACGAAAAAAATAGATAGAATGCAACGGGTCAAAAGAAAAAATAATAGGGAAAAATAGCAATTTAAAAAAAATGAAAATAGGGCTAAATCGGGCCTCATGGAAAAAATAGGGAAAAATAGGAAAATGTAGGACATTTGACGGCCTGCCTACATAATACTATGCTATAGTTATGTAACAAAAACTGTAGAATTATTTGGCGGGCTGGGGAGGGTGGGGGGTGGGGAGTGGGGGAGGGCAGCTATGATCAAGAGGGGAGGGTGGGCAGGTACACATAGATATACTCACCATTTGCCGATGGTAACAGCTACGACGATGTATCTGGTACCGGTGTTCATCATGCATACGAAGTAGGTCTCCTTGTAGTTGTACTCGTTCAGCCTCGTTTTGAAGTAGATGTGGGTCGAGTTTATGTCCACGTTCACATCAAGCTCACCTGACAACAAAATGGAGGCCGTCCTGATATGACCTTAGATGTTGCCAGGACGTAAAACTCCCAACAACCGACCAACCTGACAATAAAATGGAGGCCATCCTGATATCACCCTAGATGTTGCCAGGACATAAAACTCCCACCAACCAACCAACATCAAACTCACATGACAACAAAATGGAGGCCGTCCTGATATGACCTTAGATGTTGCCAGGACGTAAAACTCCCAACCAAAAAACAACATCAAACTCACCTGAAAACAAAATGGAGGCCGTCCTGATATGACCTTATATGTTGCCAGGACGTACAACTCCCAACAACCAACCAACATCAAACCCACCTGACAACAAAATGGAGGCCATCCTGATATGACCTTAGATGTTGCCAGGACGTAAAACTCCCAACAATCAACCAACATCAAGCTCACCTGACAACAAAATGGAGGTCACCAGAAACCAGCGGAGTAAACACTCCCTCAAAGCCGGAACAAGCACAAACAGACCTTCACACATCACACCTACTAACCACTAATTTTCACTGCAACAAACAGGTAACCCCACCCTCTGCCTAACTAATCCCATCCTCACTTCACTTCTTCCTCTGGCCTTGGCCGGACTTACGGTGCATACCGGTGAATCTGGAGGGACTGAAGTTTGGATCCTGGTCGAGTCAAACCAATGACTTATAAAATGGGTACCTGTTGCTGCTAGGCGCTTGGCGTTATGAAATCAGGACAGGGACTGGGCGCACAGTGTCAGGATAATGTGACTGTGTGGGACATCGGGTCATGGCGCCGGCGGCCTGATTTCCCAGTGGGGCAGCACTATAAAGTCGCCATGAGTGCGCGCTGTTACAAGTCGGTGCACATCCTGGTATGGCCTAGGGTCTTACTGGGGTGCAAAACTACACCAACCACCCAGCCTCCCCCGGCCCTCTCAGAGGACTGTGGTTGGACTCTTAGGCTGCCTTGTTCCTCCTCCGCCCCCTCTCCCCTACCCCTCAATTCCTCTGATCACTACACACCAGAACCCAACTCCCGACCACATGGGACTGCTTTCAGTGGTGCCCATTCAGTGCTGCAGATTTGCAGCCTTCAGTGCACCAATGCGACTGAAAACTCCCCAAAACAACAACATCACACCTAGTTTTCACGATCCATGCCAGGAATCTTTCTCTGTCTGTGTGTTCTTATGGTGCTGTCACATTATGATGCATCGCGCAAACGTACGTCGATGTATGTGATTTTTTGCCTCTACGTCGGGATATGTTGTTATGTGTTACGCGTCCGTTAGCTGCTAGTTGGTATACGTCAATGTATGTCGACGTTCGTCGAGATACGGCATCGCACGTCAGGGGGTCAGCAAAGTTTTGTGCAGCCACAAAACTTTTGACGCATGACAATGTTCGACAATGTGTTGATCTTACGACCGCTGTACGTTATGTAAGCATTAGGTGTACGTTGATATACGTTAGACATACATTAGTCAAACATTGTTCACTATGTTGCACTACATTGACCTACTTTAAAGGCAGTGGGAACGTACAGTCCGCGTACTGACAACGTATGGATAATGTACGCCTAATGTATGTTTAGCGTTTCTCCAGTGTGTCTTGACGTATGTAACATATGATGCGTAGTTCTGGTGATCGAATAATGTATATAACATTCACCGGCATTCTCTGAACGTACCATGAGCGTAATTCGAGCATTTTTCGCCGGGAGGTACGTTAGCCATACATTGGTCATACGTTGGCCATATGCTGTGTATACGGTATGTATACGTCCAACTTTGCCCCCCATGCCGAAAAGTTCAACACTTCTCGCCGTAAAAAAGTGATTTTACGAGTTGGTGGCGCGCTGGCGAGATGCGTCGTAATGTGACAGGGCCATTATTTGGAAATACAAAACAAAACTCATTGGAATAACACTTTCACTACCTGATCCACTTTTGTATCCAGTTTGTTTGTTATTGCTTTACGTCCTAGCAACATCTGAGGTCATATCACGACGGGTAACGACTTGTGACAGTGTGCACTCATGGCAACTTTATAGTGCTGCCCCACTGGGAAATCAGACCGCCAGCACCATGACCCGATATCCCACTCAGTCATATTATCCTGCCACTGAGATAACCAGTCCTTGCCCTATCCTATTAATGTCGAGCGCCAGGCTAGGAAGTGAGAAGTATCAATTTTAAAGTCATCGGTTTGACTGTTTGACTCGACTGGGAATTGAACTCCTGGTTTGACTGTTTGACTCGATTGGGAATTGAACTCCCGACCTTTCACACGTGAGGCCCGCGCCCTGTCTTTTGCATCCCGACACACAACAGTAAGTTACCACACTTTTCTACGATCAGTTGTACAACCAGACGGGATGAGGCCAAATGAGTTGAGCATCCGTCTCCCATTTTGGTAAATCGTGGTTAGAACCCCGGTCGAATCAAACCAATGACTTAAAAATCTATACTTGTCGCTACCTAGCCTGGCCTTTGGCATTACTAGGATGGGGCAAGAGCAGTGGAATGAGCAAGACCTATTGTCCGCAATTGAAATTTCCCAACTATAATCAACTAATATTTACTAATATACCAAAAGATTTCAAAAACATTAAAATTAAAATAATCACATTTATGAATCATGATGGCGCGAGTGTGGGATCGGTCACTCATAAGAAAATGAATGCCAATAAAACTTGCAGTTGCTATGTTCCGGAAGTAAGTGTGATGATGTGCGCATGCTCACCTCGGTGGAACCAGTGTCCGGAGTAGTTGGTCGGGAAGTTGCAGGTGGGCCGAGTGTAAGCGAGTTGGAAGCCGCCAACAACTGTGGGAGATGAAAGTATCAAGGGAGAGCCACATGTGTGGGCTGTTAGCAGGTCTGTACTACTCAGTTCAAGCTGCATACTAGATGAAAGTATCAAGGGAGAGCTACATTTGTGGGACTGTTAGCAGGACTGTACTACTGAGTTCAAGCTGCATACTAGATGAAAGCATCAAGGGAGAGCCGGATTTGTGGGACTGTTATCAGAACTGTACTACTCAGTTCAAGCTGCATACTAGATGAAAGCATCAAGGGAGAGCCGGATTTGTGGGACTGTTATCAGAACTGTACTACTCAGTTCAAGCTGCATACTAGATGAAAGTATCAAGGGAGATCCAGATTTGTGGGACTGTTAGCAAGGCTGTTCTACTCAGTTCAAGCCTCATACTAGATGAAAGTATCAAGGGAGATCCAGATTTGTGGGACTGTTAGCAAGGCTGTTCTACTCAGTTCAAGCCTCATACTAGATGAAAGTATCAAGGGAGAACCAGATTTGTGGGACGGTTAAATGGTCTTAATGCTCGGTTCAAGGTGCATACTAGATGAAAATATGAAGGGAGAGCCGGGTTTTGTGGGAGAGTTAAAAGGTCGGCAATACTCAGTTCAAGCTGCATACTAGATGAAAGTATCAAGGGAGAGCCGGGTTTGTGGGACTATTAGCAGGTGTGTAGTAGTCAGTTCAAGCTGCATACCACAATGAAAGTATCAAGGGAGATCCCGGATTTATGGGACTGTTAAAAGGTCTGTTACACACAGTTTAACCAGCATACTACAATGAAAGCATCAATTTTTTTAATCAAAGAGAACTTTCGGTTAGGTGAGTTATGTCTGCATGTGGGTCAGATGAGTCACTACTGTTAGATGAGTCAGTACATATGAGGGCATGAGTCACTATGGGATATCTGAGTCATGCAAGTGTGAATTAGATGAGAATCTTTATGTGAGTTAGATGAGTCATATTCATATCAGCCAAATGAGTCATGTTTATGTAAGTTAGCTGACTCAAGTTTATCTTAGATGAGCTGTGCTTATGTGAGTTAGATTAGTCACGTTTGCCTGAGTTAGATGATTCATATTACTATGATTTAGATGAGTCATATGCATGTAACTTCAAGGAGTCATGTTTGTATGATTTGGATGAGTCATGTTTATGTGTTGGACGAGTCATTCTTATGTCAGTTAAATGAGTAATGCCTATGAGTTAAATAAGTCAAGCTTAGATGAGTCATGTTTATGTGATTTAGATGAGTCATGCCAATATGACTTAGATGAGTCCTGTTTATTGATTTAGATGAGTCATGTTAACGTTTTGGGATGAGTCATGTTTATGTGAGTCAAATAAGTCATGTTTATGTGAATTAGATGAGTCACATTTATGAGTTACATGAGTAATTTTTTTGCAAATTAGATGAGTCACGTTTAAGTGGGTTAGATAAGTCATATGATTTAAATGGGTCATGTCTATGTGAGTGAAATGAGTCATGTTTATGCGAATTAGATGCGTCAAGTTTATGTGAGTTAGATGCCTCATATATATATATATATACATATGAGTTTAAAAGGTCACTTTTACGCAAATTAGCTGAGACATGATTATTTAAGTTAGATGAGTCATGATTATCTGAGTTACATGACTCATCTCTATGTCAGTCAGATGAGTCATGCATACATGAATTAAATGAGTCATGTGTATGTTAGTCAGGTGAGTCATGTTTATTTGAGTTACATGAGACATGGTTATGTGAGTGAGATGAGTCATGTTTATTTTAGTTACATGAATCATGTTTATGTGAGTCAGATGAATCAGATTTATATGTCATGTTTTAAATGAGTTGTGGTCACTATGGGCTATGGGAGTCATGCATATATGAGGTATATGACTCATTAACAGCTGAGACAGATGAGTCATGTTTGTGTCAAGTATAACTATGCCGGAATCACTCAGGGCTAACTGAGTCATGTATATGTGAAGTACATGACTCATACACAGCTGAGTCAGATGAGTGACTCACCCGGCTGGATCATGAGTCTGAGCGGCCCTTCGTACGGAGAGAGCAGCTCGGAGCAGTCTGCCCACCACGACATGGAGTAGCGGATCTTGTTGTCACCCTCCTCCTGGTCATAACGCGTCAACTGCAAAAAAGTAAAGTAAAGCTTGTTTTATTTAACGATGCCTCTAGATCACATTGATTTTTTAATTGTATCATCGGCTATTGGACATCAAACATATGGTCATTCTGACATATTTCTTTGGACGAAACGTGCTGCTGCCACATAGGCTACTCTTTGCGATAAGCAGCAAGGGGTCTTTTATATTATATGCACTTTCCCACAGACAGGACAACACATACCACCTGTTGCCGCCACATAGGCTACTCTTTCCGATAAGCAGCAAGGTGTCTTTTATATGCACTTTCCCACAGACATGACAGCACATACGACAGCCTTTGATGAACCAGTTGTGGACCATTGGTTGGAGCGTCAGCTGCAAGCACAGGCTTCTGTCTACATAGAAGGTGCCAGGAGAGTGTGCTATTATAGTGAGCCAGTAGACGGTGTTATCATAGGGTACCAGTAGAGGGTATTATAATATGGCCAATAGAGGGCATTACAATAGAGGGGCAATAGAGGGTGTTATTATAGGGAACAAATAGAGGGTGTTAGTAGACAACGTTACTATGGGGTGCCAATAGAGGGCACTAATAGAGTCTGCCAATAGATGGCGTTAAAATAGAGTGACAATGGACGGCGTTATTATAGGAATCCAATACAGGGTGTAACTATAGCGGGCTAGTACAGGGCGTTACTCTTAGGAAGTGAATAGAGGGCACTATTATAGGGAGCCAGTAGAGGATGTTACTATAGGGAGCTAGTCGAGGGCATTATTATAGGGTGCCAGTCAATCAATCAATAGTTCCGTCCTCTAGTCGAGGGTTGGATGCAATGGTTCTCCACTTGTCCCGATGGTGTCCTGTTCTGATAGACTGTGAATAATTCAAGCCTGTCCACTGTGAAATATTTGTAAACCATGATGTTCTTGGTCTCCCTTTCCCTCTGTTGCCATTCACCTTCCCTTCCAACAATGTACGGTATATTGAACTCTGACGAATGATGTGGCCAAAATAAATAAGTTTCTTTGTCTGTATAGAGGATGCCAGTAGAGGGCACCAATAGAGGATGCCAGTAGAGGGCACAAATAGAGGATGCCAGTAGAGGGCACACATAGAGGATGCCAGTAGAGGGCACACATAGAGGATGCCAGTAGAGGGCACAAATAGAGGATGCCAGTAGAGGGCACAAATAGAGGATGCCAGTAGAGGGCACAAATAGAGGATGCCAGTAGAGGGCTTTACAATAGGGTGCCAGTAGAGGGTATTAATAGAGGGTACCGATAGAAGATGCCCATAGAAGGCATTACTTCTGGTTATAAATAGAGGACATAAATAGACGGCGTCAATATTGGGGTCAGTAGAGGGCACCAATAGAGGGCATTAATAGAGGGTTCCAATAGAGGGCATTAATACAAGGTGCCAAAAGTCTGCTATTCACCAGAAACCGGAATTAGAACACAAAAGACTGCCACTCACCAGACACCGGGATTAGAACACAAAAGACTGCCACTCACCAGACACCGGGATTAGAACACACAAGTCTGCCACTCACCAGACACCGGAAGCGCACCCTGTAGACGTCCTCTCCATTGTCGACGAGAGCTGACCACACGTTGCCCGTACCATCCGTCCAGCTGCCCATGCAGAAGAACTGAATGTCTGGTCAACAGAGAAAGGAAAGTTTGTTTTATTTAACGATGCCTCTAGAGCACATTTCTTTAGAGGAAATCCACTCCTGTCACATAGGTTACTCTTTCTGATGATCAGCAAAGAGTCTTTTATATTCATTTTCCCACAGATAGGACACACATACAACACTTTGATGAACCAGTTGTGTACCACTGGTTTGAACGGAAAATATCCTAAACTGTAAATGGGTCCACTGAGCAGGATCGATAGGATGACCGACACCTTCATAGGTGGACACTCTACCCCCTGAGCTACGTCCCGCTCTGGTGAACAGAGAAAACAGTGCATGTAGTGACAGTATCAGGAGAAAATAACCACAGTCGGACATTAAGGATCTAAAAGACTAATAAACAAACTTCTTACTTGTATTCATCGATAAAGCTTTGAAAGCTCTTCCCATCCCTTCACCAAATAAACAGTTGATGTTCATCTCCATTTGTTTGTTTGTTGTTGTTTTACGTCCTAGCAACTTCTGAGGTCATATCAGGACGGGTACCGACTTGTGACAGTGCGAACCCATGGCGACTTTATAGTGCTGCCCCACTGGAAGACCAGGCCGCCAGCACCATGACCTGATATCCCACTCAGTCACATTATCCTGACACTGAGCCAACCAGCCCTTGCCCTATCCTAATAATGCCGAGCGCCAGGCTAGGAAATGCCAAGTATTCATTTTTAAGTCATCGGTTTCACTCGACCAGGATTCGAACCCACAAACTCATGGGTTCGGATGTCCTGATCTCCCAAAACAGGAGACGGGCGCTCTACTCATCATTCGGCCACCCCGTCTGGTGCTCTCCATTTGTAGCCTCGCTTTAAAGTTGCAGAGTCCGATGAAAGTAGCACATTTCCAAAACCAACCCAGATAGCACACAGCCGTCGGGCCGACGTCGGCTATTGGTCGCACCGTCGCCATCGACTTTCCACCGTCGGGCCGCCGGTGGATTGCCAACGTTGGGAATCAATCCCTTTCCGCATTCGAGCCACCGTCGGGCCACCGTCGGGCCGCCGGTGGTGTTCCGACGTTAGGGTTCAATCCCTTTCCACTTTTGACTCACCGTCGGGCCGACGGTGTTATTCCGACGTTAGGGTTCAATCCAAATTTCCACTTTTGAGCCGTCGGGCCACCGTCGGGCCGCCGGTGGTGTTCCGACGTTAGGGTTCAATCCCTTTCCACTTTTGACTCACCGTCGGGCCATCGTCGGGCCGACGGTGTTATTCCGACGTTAGGGTTCAATCCAAATTTCCACTTTTGAGCCGTCGGGCCACCGTCGGGCCGCCGGTGGTGTTCCGACGTTAGGGTTCAATCCCTTTCCACTTTTGAGTCACTGTCGGGCCACCGTCGGCCCGACGGTGTTGATACGCGCATGCGCAGTTCTTTAAATTTCCGGCTCGAGTCGCCAGTGGAATACGTGCGATCGTTGAGCGGCGTTCTTTTTCAACAAATAACTCCAGAAATCGGAGGAATTTTAAGGAATTATTTAACAGGTATGTTTATTAATATGTTTAGATTATTTTGTAAAAGTTTTGTAATTTATTATGAAGTATTAATGGAATTATTTGTGTTAATACGATTTGAATTATCCGATACGGTTTGTTTACTTCGAATCGCCACCGGACCACGTGCGATCGTTGAGCAGTGTTCTTTTTCTACAAATAACTCCAAGAATCGGAGGAATTTTAAGGAATTATTTAAGAGCTTTGTTTATTAATATGCTTAGATTATTTTGTAAAAGTTTTGTAATTTATTACGACATATTAATGGAATTATTCGTGTTAATACGATTTGAATTACCATGTACGGAAGGTTGACCAAGAACCGCCATCTTGGTTTTTTCCGAGATTCGAAGACACTGTCACTATAGTGTCAATACGTACAGACTATATTAAATTTATAAGGTTAGGATTCTCGATTTCTATTAATTTTGAAGAAAACTAATATTTTTGCACTTGTAGGTATTGACACTAGAGTGACTGTCTTCTCGGCTGATCAGCGGTTTCCGCCGTTGGGGCGACGGCGGCAGGTTGGACAAAACAACGTCGGCCCGACGGTGTTTGTCGCCGTCGGGCCGACGTTGGTTTGTCCTTATGTCTGCACTTGTACGTATTGACACTAGAGTGACTGTCTTCTCGGCTCGTCGGCCCGACGGCGTTTGTCGCCATCGGGCCGACGTTGGTTTGTCGCCGTCGGCTCGTCGGCGGTTTCCGCCGTCGGGGCGACGGCAGCAGCCGCCGTCGTCGCCCGACGGCGGGAGGTTGGACAAAACAACGTCGGCCCGACGGCGGTTTCCACCGTCGGGCCGCCGGAGCGGCCGCCGTCGGGCCGCCGTCGGGCCGACGGCTGTGTGCTATCTCGGAAAACACTCACCTCGGTTTATTTCTACATCTCCAACTAGGAAATTAATGCATTTATTAAGCATTTGTTGCTGCATAGAAAGGCTTGCTAAGTCAATTTAATAGAACGTGTTACCGCTATTTTAAAACCTATGGTGTCAGAGTTTTGGCGTGCTTGCCAAAATTAATTTGGCATGTTTCCACTTCAAATATCTAAAAAATTAGCCATTTAAAATAAAAGTTACTTCAACCTAAAATAATGTAGATTACACCGATCAACCTAATGTATTTACCTCGGAAAATGGCAGAAACTCAAAATCATCGGATTATGCAACTTTAAAGTTCGGCTATATTAGCAAACAAACAAAATTAAAGAAAAGAAAATGAAAAAAAAGGAAAGGAAAGGAAAGGAAAAGCCTACATTTTATATTTTGGTTTTCTCTGTGGCGGAGTGGTTAGAGTGTGTGACTTTTTTTTAGGTCGGACTCCTAATCTGAAGGTCGGTAGTTCAATTCCCCATGACCCCACCTCTGCAAATTTGGAATTCCACCACTGTGTATAACTTACAGCGTCATCAAAGGCCTGTTGCTCTCATACCATGTCTATGTGGTGCGGGAGATTAAAAATCCCTTGGGTCGGTAAAAGTGTAGGCTCTGGCTTTCTATCAATAAACTGTCTAATGGTGAAAACAAGTCTATTCAGACTTATCCATAACAGGCTGTATAAATCTTCAAATATAGTTTAACATCTTTTCTTTTCAATGAAGACTCACTTCTGTTATATGATGTCGAGACATCCAAGCACTTGCCGAAGTTCATGTACATGACCTCATTATCCTTGTAAGGAGAACCTGGTTCCTGGCAAGCGGTGATGAGGGACTGCGGAGACTTGCACACTGACCCACCACCCTCCCTCATTTCGTAGGTAAAGTTGAACACACCCTCAAATGTGTTCTTGCAGTTCACAGGGACATGTTCTTTTCCTGAAAAGCAAAGAAAAAAAAAAAGCATCAATTTCTTTAAAACCATATTCATGATGGAACAATCTTTTTTTTTTGTAAATCATACGCATAATGGAATGAGTTGAGCATTTGCTTCTCGTGTGGCAGGTTGCGGGATTCAAGTCCTCGTTTCAAAATCTGGCCGAGTCAAACCAAAGATTTATGAAAATTATACTTGTCGTCACATAGCCTGGCACCCTGTATTACTAGGAACGGGCAAGGAGCAGTGGAATGGGGAAGACCAATAGTCTATGATTGTACGTTCCTCGACTTATTCAACAAATGTTAAAAAATAAGAACTATAATTCAATTTTAATAAACGTTGCCAATATTATGTGGGAAACACTTGTTCTCTTCCAATCACCGCAATTAAGCATTTTGAAAGTTGCATAGTCCGATGGGTTTGAGTTTCTGTCATTTTTCTGAGATAAATATACTAAATTGATTATTATAATCTACTGTACTTTAGTCTGAAGTAACTTTTATTTTAAATGGCTAACTTCTGAGATATTTGAAGTGCAAACATGTCAGATTAGTTTTGGCAAGCATGCCAAAACGCTGACTCCATAGGATTCTGCAGTAACAGGTTCTATTGAATTGGCTTGGATTTCCCTACTATGTGGCTACAAAGGCTTAATAAGTGAACCAGTATCTATATTAGATATGTAGAATCAATTCTAGATAATTGTTTTGTTTTTGAAAATTTGATGCTTGATCGGACTATGCAGCTTTAAGCTTGCGACCCCTTGCAACCATTTTGTGACCACTTTGCGAACACTTTGGACCAAAAAACCCACCTACTTGCGCTCTCCTCGCAAAGGAGGTTTTTAGTGCAGTAGCTGTAAGGGGTCGCTGACCACTCAGGACTACGTTGCAACTATTTTGCGACATCTTTGCAACCACCACTTTTTTGTGGTCGCAAAGTGGTCGCAAGCAGTTGTGTGACTAGGGTATAATGTACACAAAGAATTAATCAAATCAAATAAAAATGGTGACACATCTTTAAATGGGAGATGGGGGAGGAGCTGGGGTGAGGTGGTGGAGGTTAATTTTGTAACTTGTTGGTTTGACTCGGCCGGGATTAGAACCAATGCCCTTCTGTAGGTGATTGGCGACTTACTGAACAGGGTGTAGTTCTCCATTGCACTGGCGATGTTTCCACATGTTTCATCGACTGTCGGTACTGACACATAGCTGTCACACCCGGCTGAAATAAGCAGCATTCAAAGTTATCATATACATATGCGAATATAAGTCGACTTCGAGTATAAGTCGAGGGGTATTTTTAAGGAAATATCTGGAATTAGGCCTAACCCGATTATAGGTCATGGGGTATTTTTTAAGGAAATATCTGGAATTAGGCCTAACCCGATTATAGGTCGAGCTTCATTTTATTTACTGACAAATTAAACTTCATTCATACACATGCACAAATATTCAACAAGGTGACAACACCACTGGTCACTCAAAAACCTTCAAAGTCAGACTCATCATCAGACTCCTCCAGTAAGTGGCGTTCTCTGTGGCAGAGTGGTTAGATTGTCTGACTTTTTTCTAGGTCAGACTCCTAATCTGAGGGTCGGCGGTTCGATTCCCCGTGCCCCCAGCTCTGCCAATTTGGATTTCCACCGCTGTGTATAACTTACAGCGTCATCAAAGGCCGGTTGCTCTCATACCATGTCTATGTGGTGTGGGAGGTTAAAAATCCCTTGGGTTGGTAAAAGTGTAGGTTTGGGCTTTCTATCGACCAGCAGTGGAATGAGGAAGACCAGTCGTCTATGACTGAAATTTCCCCTGCTTAAACAACTAATGGACAACAACAACAAAAAACTAAAAAACTGCAGTACGTGCTCATAACTAAGAGCACCACTGTAATATTAATCACCAGCAACAATTTCAACGTCCTCCAAGTCATCATCACTGACTGAGTCAGATTCATCTTGCGATAAGATGTTGTCCTATGTGCCAGCCATACTCCCTAGGGAGGTATCGCGAGTATAAGACAACCTCAGAATAGGAGAGTTTGGGGGGTGGGGGGGAGGGTAAATTTCCTCGACTTATATTCGAGTATATATGGTACATAAACCATAATTCAGCTTCTGCCATTTTCCCAAAAGAAATATAAATATTAGGTTCAATATTATCTACTTTACTTTAGCTTGAAGAAACTTGTATTATGAGTAGCTAACTTTGGAGATATTTGAGGTGAAAATATGCTAAATTAATTTTGGCATGCATGTTGAAATCCTGACACTATAAGGTTTCAGCATTAAAGTTGCATGGTATGATAGCTTTGAGTTTCTGCTTTGTTTCTGAGATAAATAGATTAGATTGGTCGTTATTTAGCATTGTAAGGAGGTCATGAAGCAGGATCAGTATAGATTTACAATGCACACTCCTGGGGGCTATGTAGTACTATCCCATGGGCACCATAGCATGATATCCCACTCGGGCATATATGATATTATCCTGGCACTATGCCAATCATTTCTTGCTCTAGAATGATCAGTGCTAGCCGAGTTACTGACATATATAGGTTCACTATACAGAAACAGATATGCGAGTATTGCAGTACCTCTGATACCTATCTGCTCAAATATCTCAGGGCGTTTGATGCCCCTGCCTTGCAAAGTTGTAAACCACTGCCTTGTGGCACAGGTTCTTGATAGAACCAAAGGCTAAGGGAGCAAACCCTAACAGAAAACTATGTTACCAGGGCAGCATTAAGGGCGGTGATGAATGGAACTCCCAACATCTCCCAACCAGCCACTGCAGGGACAAATAGTTTGCACCTGTCTTGATGTGTTCATGCCAGTGTGATACCTTTATTTGCTCCCTGGGAGAGTGCTGCTGGTAACTTGCAAAAGCCAGCAGCACTTCAATGCCTTGCAAGCAGCTTTTATGAAATGCACAACCGCACACGGTTAAGTAATGAAAGCAGTCTTTGTCGCATGGTGACCGACAGCATGGTGATGATGATGATGAAGGATCGAGTTAGGAACAGTGGAATGAGAAAGACCAACTGTCCACAATTTAAATTTTGCCTGAATAATATATGAATATACTAGCTAGATAACCTTGCAATACTTACTGTATTTGTACTGGATGATGTTTGGTGTCCGGTAGTAAAGTACAAAGCACTTATAGCAATGAGCACCTCTACAAGAACAGAGAAGGTGACGTCAGTAAATATCATATACCCTATACCCACATGTAAAAGTACAACACTTTAGCTCTTTTCTTAGGCTGAAATTAGAGGGTCAATTATTACACAAACTGTTTTTGAAGGATGAAATTCATGCTTTGTGTGAGTAAAGAAAATCAAGAAAAAAGAGCCAGGTTTCTATATTATCTGCGCTATAATGAAGACAACATGACATACATATGTAAATGGAGTGAGTAATAGGATCTGGCTGGCCCCTAACAGCTACCTTTGCTTACCTGTCCCCACAAGCAATAGGGCTCCAAGCCGCTCCAACTGCACATAATATATAGAACCTTCCAGAATCAGCAATACCAAATCACATTCATCTGACTTAGATAATATTTGCATAAAAGTAAACATTTATACATACACATAACATAATAAACAACAAAGGGAAAAAGAATTATAGCCACTGTCAAATATTAATCTACAAAATAAGTGTTCCCATTCTGCCTACTATGCTAGAACAGTACTGTCGTGCGACATTCCAGTTACCAGTACCACAAAGTGAATGTACCATATATACAGCTGAGGGATATCTGTAAATATTGAAAGTTAAATTCATGAGGATTTTGTACAAGGGTTATTTCTACATACAGGATAATAGGTTAATACCTTCACTCACATATATTCACCTGCTATCCATGAAAATACTGTGATGGCCCATGGTCTTCCACAATGCCATGCACTCATGGAAGAATGCCAAGATTCAGTACAGTACGCTTCCACCTGGTTTATTACCAAAACCTATCCACTCTCCGCGGCATCAACAGTCAACTGACCCACTCCCTAACTCGCCAGATCCCACGTCGCCTCTATAGGTGGGTGGGGGGTGTGCTAGCCACACGCAGTAGAGGGCATCCCAGTCGGGGATCTCCCAGTGGCTAGCATGCTGCCACCTAGCGCAGTTCAGTGTAACTGGGTAGGTGTGCGGCCTAGTGTCTGCTGCCAGCGTGGTAGTGGGGCTCATGTACAGACTACTACAATACGATGGTTGACTTTTACACTCCCACTCCCTCCTCCTTCTGCCCCTCCCTCAATCATCCCTTCTCTCTTCACTTCTCCTTCATTCTTCTTCCTCCTTCCCCTTATCCTTCCCTCTCCCTCCCCTCCTTTTCCAATCCCGCCATCCTTCTCTTCCTCCCCTACCCCTTCCTCCCCCTCCCTACACATTCCTCCCTCCCTCCCTCACCTCACCACCTCCTCTTCTTATCACCTCCTCCACTCCTCAGAGGTTCCTCTTCCCATCTCCCATTTCTTCTCCTTCCCTACCCGCCTTTTCCATCGCCTCTTCATCCTTTCCCTACACCCCCTCCCCATCACTTCCTCTCTTCCCTTCCCATCACCCTCTATGGCTTCCTTCCCCTCCCCATCACCTCTCCCATCTCTTCCCATGACCCTCATGTCTTCCCCTTCCCTCCCCCATCACCTCTCCCTTCCCCTTCGCATGACCCTCTATGTCTCCCCCTTCCTCCCATCACTCCTCCCTTCCCCTTCCCATGGCCTCTATGTCTTCCCCCCTTCCCCTCCCCATCACCTCCTCCCTTCCCCTTCCCATGACCCTCTATGTCTTCCCCCCTTCCCCCCATCACCTCCTCCCTTCCCCTTTCCATGACCCTCTATGTCTTACCCCTTCCCTCCCCATCACCTCTCCCTCCTCTTCCATGACCCTCTATGTCTTACCCCCTCCTCCTCCCCATCACTCCTTCCCTCCTCTTCCAATGACCCTCTACGTCTTCCTTCCTTCCCCTCCCTATCACCTCCTCTTCCCATGACCCTCTACGTCTTCACCCCCTCCCATCACCCTTCCTCCCCTTCCATGACCCTCTATGTCTTCCTTCCTTCCCCTACCCATCACCTCCCCCTCCACTTCCCATTACCCTCTATGTCTTCCTTCCTTCCCCTCCCCATCACCTCCCCCATCTCCTCAAATGACCCTCTATGTCTTCCCCTTCCCCTTCTCATCACCTCCTCCTTTATCCTTCCCATGACCCTCTACGTCTTCCCCTTCCCCTCCCATCATCTCTTCCCCTCCTCGTCCTATCTCCCTCTACATCCCCCCCCTCACCCCCTTCTCACCCTCATCTTCCTCCTCCTTCTCATCCCCCCTCTGCCACCCTCCTCCCTCTCCCCTTCCTCTCCCCTCCACTTCTCCTCCCTCGCTCCCTCCGCCCTCCCTTCCACTTCTCCCTCCCCCTCTTCCCACCTTCCCCTATTGCCACCTTCCCCCCCCCCTCCTCCCCCTCCCCCCCCCCCCCCACGTCACCTGGAGTAGAAGACAATGTTGCTGTCGTGTCTGTTCAGGATGTCCGTCGTGTTGAAGTCTGTCTTAGCGGCGATTGATCCGTCAAACGTCTCCGTCCGGAAGTAGAACTCGTTCACGAACGTGTTCACGTCCTTCCCCGTCTCGATCGAGAAGAAGTCTCCCCGGAAGTGGGTGGGCACCTCCAGGACGCCCTCTACTGTAATATATGTATATCATACAAAAATCTTATTTCGACGCACATGCCGGCAAAGATCACCCTTTATTAAAGAAGGGGGGACACGGTCCGATATAGGAACTATCGAAATGAATGGAAACAGGGTAAAATTGTAGGCACTAGTAACAGTGCACGACGGGACTACCAAATACTAAATCAACATAAAACGACAATAAGACGAAACAGGCAATTTATATATAAATGTCCAGATGATCATACCTGGGTGACAAGAAAAACACAGGATGAGTCTCGCATGAAAAAAGTTAACGACCCACATAAATCTTTGACACAAACTACCAGGTACGGTAGGGTAATTCGACCTCCAATCCGTTTCGGGAAACAGTGAAAATACAATTCGGGTGTCGAGGCATGGATTTTGGTATTCTGGTAGCGTCTCAGAGGTATGTATGTGGATGTAAACTGGAACTGTATCCACGATGTATTGCAACATGCTTGGCGATATTGTAGAGTCAAGATATTAGTAGATTGTATAAGATACTAGCGAAACAGCTGCATGCATAAGGCAAAAGTCACAAAAATAAGGTCAAACAAAGAACAAACACAACACAACAGTTACACACATAAGAAGCAGCAGCTGAAATACACTGAAGGAACACATTGTTGTATTCCATGGTAAAGTGATCATACACACCATCACAATGCAGTACCATGTATTTAGTGCATCAACATGTTCGCTTTATGAACATTAGGTTATAAGACATGTTTTCGTAGAGTTTCCTGGACAGGATAATGAAATCGTATGTTTAATGTTATGTTCGTCCACTACAGTGGGCGGACTCATAAATGTAATCAAGTTACATTTGAGGTTTGCAACATTGACGTGTTTGTTAAGAAAATAGTACACAGATGTAAACGGTAATTCTTAAGTATGTTACGCCTGACATAACAATATACTCATCGAATGACATGTAATATATGAAAGGTCGGGCAGATATATATATATATCATTGAAAGGGGAAGATGTAATATATGTAGTGTACAAACGCCCTGCCATAATATGCCCAACCGTCTAATGTAATATATGTAGTGTACAAACGCCCTGCCATAATATCCGATCGATTTGCGACATCAAAACCTCCTTCTTGCGCCCTCCTTACGCCCTCATTGAGTCCTGTCGCCGCGAAATCGCCAACTATCCGGCGCCCAATTCGGAAATTTTGGGCACAAGGAGGTTGCTGCTGCACGTGCAACCTCCTTGCGTCCTGTTTCGGCGGCGCCATTCAAAATGGTTGGCGCCCTGGCGCTGCCCTGGCGCCGCCCTGTCGCCGCCCTGGCGCCGCCCTGGGTTGCCGAGTTACCGGCGATCTGGCGCCGATCTGGCGCCGATCTGGCGCCGCCCTGATGCTACCCTGGTGCCGCCCCGGCCCTGATACGGCGACAGCTGGCGCCGCCCTGGCGCCGATGTGGCGCCGATCTGGCCCCGATCTGGCGCCGCCCTGGTGCCGCCCTGGCGCCGCTCTGGCGCCGCACTGGCGCCGACCACATAATTGAATCAAAGTATCGAATGGGACGCTGGGAGGTTGGGGACCTTTTGGGCGTAAGGAGGTTGGCGGCGAACGCTGGCTCTCGTGTGACTGGGTAGAAGAACTCACGGTGTTAACACGTCCATTACATCTACCGTGAAGGAGAAACATCAGCATGTGTTACTGTGGCTTTACTTCCTAGCAACATATCTAGCCTATGTGGTCATATTAGGATGGGTAGATACCCCCCCCCCCGTCCTGATAGGACCTTAGATGTTGCTAGGACGTAAAACAACAACAAACAACAACAATCTACCTCATGGACTTGTGACAGTGCGAGAACATCCAGAGTAGGCTAATAAGAATAGCCGTGGAGTAGGCCTACTCAGTCTATTGGTACTGGACAAATCAGTTGACCAGGTATTTAAATGATAACTCTAATCTCGATACAAACTTAAATAGTACCGGCTTCCAAAGAACTGACCTACAATCCGAATTTCCTATTGGTGTGCATGTTTTGCAAAGGAATGCGACATCAATTAATTCTTTCTGGCGAAGAACGAGTGGTAAAGTCAGTTCACAAAATCTTTAAATGATAGTGCTATAAGGTGGCCTACAAACTTAGTAGGCATACATGCTTCCAGAGATGTTTGTTTGTTGTTGTTTTACATCCTAGCAACATCTAAGGTCATATCAGGATGGGTACCGACTTGTGACTGTGCACTAATGGTGACTTTATAGTGCTGCCCAACTGGGAAACCAGGCCGCCAGCACCATGACCTGATATCCCACTCAGTCACATTATCCTGACACTGAGCCAAACCAATCCTTGCCCTATCCTAATAATGCCAAGAGCCAGACTAGGAAGCGACAAGTATCAATTTTTAAGTAATTGGTTTGACTCGACTAGGATTCAAACCCACAAACTCATGGGTTCGGATCTCCCGATCTCCCAAATCAGTAGGCGAACTCTCTACTCATTCGGCCACCCCATCTGGTCTGCTTCCAGAGATGACCCACAAACTGAATGTCATCTGGGTTTGCATGTTTTGTAAAAGAACACGTATTATATTAGTTATTTCTGACGAAGAAGGAATTATAAAACCAGTTGACCAGATCTTAAAATGATACCCCTGTGCAAAGTTAGTACCTGCTTCCAGAGTGGCACCACGACCTGAGTTTCAGCTGAGTGTGCATACATGTCTTGTAAAGGAACTCAATTCAAGTTCTTTCTAGCTAAGAAGAAATCAGTTGACCAGATCTTTAAATGGTTAACTATATATATACAAACTCAGTAGGCCTACTCGCTTCCAATGCTAACCGGCAACCACAGTGTCAGTTTGGCTTGGTTCAGCTTGGCATATCTTGTAAAGGAACAAATTGTGAGTCCTTGCTGGCGAAAGGGGGAATGAAGAAATGAGTGAATAAAAGACAGAAAGAGAGAGAGGGGGAGAGAGAGAGAGGCGTGGTGAAGAAATGAGTGAATGAAAGACAGAGAGAGAGGGGAGAGAGATAGAGAGGGAAAGAG
Organism: Branchipolynoe longqiensis; assembly: GCA_030323885.1. NCBI lineage: Eukaryota > Metazoa > Annelida > Polychaeta > Phyllodocida > Polynoidae > Branchipolynoe > Branchipolynoe longqiensis. Next base: position 29,708,187 of record CM059202.1, on the reverse strand, counting down.
ATAGAGAGAGAGGGAGAGAGAGGGAGAGAGAGAGGCGGAGTGAAGAAATGAGTGAATGAAAGACAGAGAGAGAGGGGGGAGAGATAGAGAGGGAAAGAGAGAGGGAGAGAGAGTGAGAGAGAGAGGGAGAGAGAGAGAGGGGGAGAGAGGGAGGAGGAGGATTCACCATCTTTCCAAGAGGGTTTAGCTCTCATCATGAACATGGAAAAGGACACCCACACAACGCAATTTTCGAGAGAACCTGAGAAAGAATCAATAGCAATTATTAAAAGAATATTGTTGATTGCGACAGTGCTTTGAGTTTGACGGTACATCCGGGTAACTGGTGGGTGTTGAGTTAGCGAATGGCGAGTTGGCAGTCCCTTATAAGTTATAGGCCAATTAATAAACGTGGTAATGGCGATTGTTAATTGACAACCACACACACATCAGATCTGTACAAATGGCAGTCAATCCACTGACAACTGTTTGTGTACTTACCGACTGCGCACAGCAGAGAACCATAGAATAAAAGCAAGAAGGAGAGGTTGTTGGCCCGCACATTTCTAGCGGCGGCCATGATGGCGGTTTCCAGACTGAACTGCAACGGCGATAACATCTTGACCTGACCTAATCTCCTGATTACAGGTAAACTGTTAAACCCCACCTAAAGTCCAACTACTGCCTTCAGTACATCTTTTTTTTTGTTTATGTTACGTGGTTATTAAAGCTTCATAATCTGATAAAAGCATCAATTAAAGAAATATACTTGTATTAGAAAAAAACTAAACTGGACCACACTTTCCTGTATTCAATTCAACTTGCTGCGCAGCCGCAGACAAAATTCCACAAGACAAAAAGATCACATCCACTCAACACAAACAACACAAGCATTTGTTTCTGCACGGAACGGAATAGTACAAAATGGAGGTCTAATAGCACCTGATACTACCAGGGATGAAAGATCTCCGCGTTTGCGCGGATTTCCGGTATTTTTCAATCCCGCAGCACCATCAGCGTAGATCTATACTAATACGTGGTGCAGACGCCGCAGCACTAGCAGCGTATACCACTAATAAATGCTCCAAACGCCGCAGAACTATCAGTGTATACTACTACTATACATGCTTCAAATGGCACAGCACTGTCAGCATATACCAATATATATGAAACACAACTTCCGGAAATTTTCCGCGATTCCCTGACAGTGTTAAACCTATGGGAGAATATCAGCATTTCCGCTTTTTCCCCCATAGATCACTTTCATCCCTGTACTACTAAAGCTAAGATTCCATATATGTGGTATGCTTTATACTAAATAGTGCTGACCCACTGGGAGACCAGGCCGCCAGCACCATGACCCAATGTCCTATTCAGTCACATTATCCTGACACTGAGCTAACCATTCCCTGCCCTATCCTAATTATGTCGAGTGCCAGGCTAGGGAGTGGCAAGTATCAATTTTATAAGCCATTGCTTTAACTCGGCTGGGATTAGAACTCCCGACCTTTTGCACGAGAAGCCTGCGCTCTGCCGATTCAGCGACCGCGTCCGGTATATATTTATACTTATAGAGGGGGTTATTTACGGTACGGATCCCGGTACATCCAACTATGTTGGACTACGTTGAACTACGTTACCCTCCACTACGTTCAACTTCGTCCACTAATGGCTATGTGACCACGGCAGAACGGCCAAAGTTTTGTGTGGGTCAAAGTATGCTAGGGTATGCTAGAGTATGCTAGAATACAGTAAGAAGTATGCTAGAGTACACTAGAGTACGTTATCATAACAGAGGCTATGCATGCCTCAAACATACCTTTCTTTTGAACATGTCCAAAGCTTAAGTCAGAACTCATGGCCCACACACCTTCTTATCATGTTATCATCACGGAGAAGTATGGATGTCGGTATGTTCAACTATGTTCAACTATATTCAACTACGTTCCACTAGGTTAGCCTCCACTACGTTCAACTACGTTCACTAACGTGTGTGTGACCGGGCCTTTAACAGGCAAACCTCCTCTAGTATTAGCGTATACACCCCCCATACCTGATACATATGAATCATATCACATTGTCGCACTGCTATTATTTACTCTTAAAGTCAACCAAAGATAAGGCTATCAGCCGTGACCTACTTCCGATGACCTAGTTACGAGAAGCAACACGGCGTCTACCTGTGTGCCAGTCAGGACTTGGGTTAAACCACGTGACTTTGCTGTTCACCAAGCAATCAATGTCCAGTCAGCTCACATAGGAGTTTGTGAGCGCAGCCTCTTCGTTATTTTCCCCGTGAATTCCACTTAATTCCGCAAAGATGGGGAAGCAGTGGATTGTGGTAATCGTTGTCATGGCAACGCTGGCAAATCTGGGTAGGTTTGTGGTTTGGTAAATATTGTGTTAGGTGAAATGTGACGCACACAGCATTTATATGTATATATGTCAATAAACTAGTTTGTAATTCCAAACTTTCATCTTTATGCCAAATTGTTCTGTATTCCTATTAATTTCGTTTTGCACTGCTTGTAGCGGCAAACTGGATAGAATGAAAACTCAATGGCCATGATAATTTATTTGGCTCTCGACACCGTTTTCAGCGCACAGTCTATAGACAGTTTCGTAATTCCGACTCGTCTGTGGATGGGTCGCTCTTAAGCATTGCTTATTCATATTTAATATAAACAGAAAAAGACCGATACAATGTTGTGCTGGAGAACATTTGAGTCTACTAAACAGTTCAAGGGGAGTGTTTATTCGGAGGGGGCATCGTAACACTGGCGTAATATTGGCTCTGGGGACAGTTTTATTTCAGTATATTATTGCTGGGTCATTTATAGTTGACTTCGCCCAGCTCCTCCCTGGTCTCAAACCGGACGCGGTAGCCGAATCGGTAGAGCGCATGCCTTCCATGCGAAAGGCCGGGAGCTCAATCCCAGTTGAGTCAAACCAATGACTTACAAAATTGATACGTGTCGCTTCCTAGCCTGGCGCTCAGCATTAATAGGATACAGCAAGGACTGGTTAGCGCGATCAGGATAATGTGACTGATTGGGGTATCAGGTCATGGTACTGTCGGTCTGGTGTCCCAATGGGGCAGCACTATAAAGTCGTCATGAGTGCGCACTGTCACAAGTCGGTACCATTCCTGATATGACCTTAGCTGTTGCCAGGACGTAAAGCTCCAACAACCAATCAACCAACCAACCTTGGTCTCAATAGGTGCTGCCCAGGATGCCGAGATTACTGAAGCCATTCTGCCAGAGATCAAGTCGATTGGAATGAATGGCTACCTCAACTGTACCGTCATCAACCAGCTCAACAACCCCGTGAGCAGATTTCTTTTTATTACTGTTATTGGGGTTTCACATCCTAACACAGTTGCGTGCTAGGTTTCGTGATGCCTGAGGCCAACTTGATTGTATGCCCATAAAACTCAAAAGAAAAGGAAAGTTTTTATATTTAACGACGCCTCTGGAGCACATTGATTTTTATCATCGGCTATTGGACTTATGGTCATTTTGACATATTTCTTTAGGAGGAAACCTGATACCGCCACATAGGCTACTCTTTCCGATAAACAGCAAGGGGTCTTTTATATGCATTTTCCCATAGACAGGACAGCACATACCACCGCCTTTGATGAACCAGTTGTGAACCACTGATTGCCTATAAAACTCAAGTATAGGGTCTACTACTGACAAATGTGAGGAAGGAAGACATTTTGGTGGCAATCCTCATGGCGTAAGCATGGGGGGGGGGGGGGACCGGTGACTTGGGGGGGAGGGCTGATTTGATTCAAACTACAATCTAGAAATGCACAATTCTTCAAATAAAGTATTAAATGCTTGTTTTGTTTCGTTTCATTTCTCTTTATGTGTAGGTATACTGGATGCAAATGGATCATCTTGAAACGGGAAATAACCTTGTCATTTCTCGAAATGACAAGATTGAACTGGAACAACGCAACAACGAAATAGAAAATGGATTACCGAAATACCAGGTATTCTTTTATTCGACTTGAGAATGGAAGATATATATATAATCTAATTATTTAAAATATGTTGCAAAGATATATTTGTGCTATGTAATTTTATTAGGTGAATATGAACGTTGCCCTATTATACGCTATTGTTGCTGTTATTATGCATGTTCTCCGATGACTCTCTAGTTCTGCAACATACCACCTTGGCGCCACCAGCGTCTGGTCGCCACACTGTCCCATTACTTAACAGCAGGTCATGGTACCAGCGGTCTGGTTTCCCAGTGGGGCAGCACTATAAAGTCGCCATGAGCACGTGATCTCACAATTCAGTGCAAGTCCTGGTATGGCCTAGGGTCTTACTGGGGTGTAAAACTACACCAACCATCCAGCCTCCCCCGGCCCTCTCAGAAGACTGTGGTTGGGCTCTTAGGCTGCCTTTTTCCTTCCTCCCCCCTCCCCCATTTCTCTGACCACTACCCATTGGAAGCCAACTCCCGACCACATGGGACCGCTTTCAGCAGTGCCCATACAGTGCTGCAGATTTGCAGCCTTCAGCACACCAATGCGACTGAAAACTCCCCAAAAACAAACATACTTGCCAGAAACAAGTATTAGTGTCGTAAAAGCGGCGGTGGTGGTGCCAGTGTCAGTGTTGGCTGCGGAGATGATGATATAAGGTTAAAATCACTGCCCCAAATTTATTGAACCAAATAACAAAATATATAAGTTTATCATCCACTCGTGCCCGATTCTGACAAAATGTGCCTGTGCCTCAGAAACAAGTAGCCTATGTTTAATTTATTTGGCCTGTTTATTTCATTATGGGAGTAAAAATGAACACATCCCATTATACACAAAAATCATCCACTTCCCAGTGAGTGGCGGTTACAGTGTGTAGGGGTGGTGGCGCCACCATCGGAGCTGGGGTTGGGGAAGCTGGAGCAGTAGATGACTAGGACAGACTCCATCAGTCCCTGAGTGAGTGATGAGGGAAAGGAGGGATATTCTGTGTGATTATACTCATATAATTCTTATACAGCATATATATATATATAAGCACACACATATTGTGCAATGGCTTAGCTTCGATATGCGCAGGTACCAGGGTACACAGCTATGTGCCACCTGAGATTAGAAATATCTTCTTTTTTTCAAATATATGATGTTGTTTAGCATTTTATTCCATCACGTTTTATTCCATCTGCATACCACTTAAAAATCCCAAGCTGTGCCCTAGCCTCACAAAATGAAATAAACAACAAATATATATATATATGTATATAGCATACAGATATGTATAAACTGCAACTCCCCTATCAATGCCATGTTTAGGTTCCTGAAAACCATGATGTTAACTGAAACAAAGTTAAGTGAAACATTAAAAATATGCCATCAGTGTTGAAATAAGCCTCTGATCCATTGGGAAGTTTTTCCCCCATCAACGATGTTATAAGGAAACAGCGTTGAATGAAATGACGTTAATGGAGCAGTTGCAGTATATATATGATATATAATTTATTATATGGGTATAAACTATAAAGGGGCGGAGCTTCTATTCTATATGGGTTTTATGGAACCTGGCATTTAATTGCTTGCTATTTATTAATTACGTCTTAGTTATTTGCGCTATTTGCTGTGGGCCAGAACCCGCTGCGCTATCCTGGCGCCACAACCGGTTAGGCAGGTGCCAGCCAGAGCGCGTCAGGATCACATGAGCTCCGATTTTTTAAACTTTTATGTAGGCTTCCACCACTCCTCATCTTGCCTCCTTTGTCGTAGCCCAATTTATTTATATATATGAGACTGTCTGAAAAGGTGCTAAGCAATATGGGACAATACTTTGTCCATTTGTAACGATCAACATACTATCTGCTTATGCATTTTCTCAGGATAAACTGATTTGTTTTTTTACATGGTCTTTCATAATCCCAATAGAATATATATTGATTTGAAGCAAATGTCCTTGTGTTTTCAGTGTAACCGTTTCTGTGCTGTTTTGTGTCAATCATTACAATGGACTAAACAAAAAAAGAGTTATCACCTTTTGAAACAGGCTCATATATATATATATATATATATATATTTATATATTTATATATATATATATATGTGCTGTATATTCCATTCTGCGAGTATAATATATGTCAACAAACTATATTTACGGGCGTTATTTTCAAGGTGGTCAAGATTACGCATGGCTTTAAGATAACCTATCGTCTCTCGGTGAACCGACTAGAACGACGAGACAATGGAACATTTCGCTGTTCGATAGAAATCACCGGCTCCAACTTCGCTGTGTACAAGGAAGGCGACATTCTGGTTCTTCGTGAGTACTGCTTTGCACACGGTGTAGTGGTGAGACAATCAGTTGTCAAAAGTTGGTTGTTTTACCAGTCAATTTGAGCGCTTGTTTATAAGAAACAACTATCGATTTTAGTTTATACATCAAACAGAAAAAGATATATATAAATAAATTTGTAATGTACAGTCTACACTATATATTATATATGAACTTCCATTTGCCCGATTTCAAAGCCTTGAAAATCGTTGAATTTGACCTAATTTGGGTAATTAGTCTTGAAAAGCCTTGAATTCCATTAAAATGTCCCCACTGATCTAAATTAGTCCGAAATCACCATTGGCCATTTTTTTTTTTTTTTTATGAAATCCAAATGAAAATAGTCTTGAATTCCTATCAAAAACAACCTTGAAAAGCCTTGAAATAGCCTTGAATTCCATATCTTTACATGTGTACGGAACCTGCAAGTAGATAAGAGTGTGAGTAGGGACATCTCCCTAAGACACAAATTGTAAATAGGGAGAAATAACAGGGTTGAAGTGGGGAGGGTCTTGGAGGGGGATGGTGTCGCCATTGTTTTTTCCCCCAGAAATCCAAATGAAAATAGTCTTGAATTCCTATCAAAAACAGCCTTGAAATCGCTTTGAATTGCATATGTTCACACGTGTTCGGACCCCGGGTTGTTCTCTTTGATCTAGTTTTGTTTTGTTTTTTGTTGGTGCAGTGCCTCCCTCGATCAACAAGCGGGACACCTCCAACACTGTGACAGTCGAGCAGGGCGGGAGGGCCTTGTTGACATGTGACGCAACCGGGTACCCTAACCCCAACATCACGTGGATGCGGGTCAACGGGAGGCTGCTCCCTAGCGGGAAACTCAGGCAACAGGTGAGGCGGGGGGCGGGGGGGAGGGAGGGGGGGCGGTCAGGGAGAAGGGATATCTGGCTCAATACATCGATTAAAGCTGCATAGTCCGATGAAAGAATCAAATTTTCAAAACCAAATTAATTATCTAGATTTGATTCTACATCTCTAACTTAAGCCGTGTTCACACCTGCAAGTTTAGGTCGAACTAGATGAGGCGAACTAGATGAGGCAAACTAGTGTCGTGTCCACACATGCAGTACTTTTAGCCGGAAATTGATATCTGCGTATGAACAAGTCCATACTAACCAGTGCCAGTTTCGGTTAGTCGAAATAAATGATGAAAAAAAATAAATGATGAAAAAAATATCTGTCCACAGCTAGCAGTTTCATAGAGCAAATTTACCGGAAAGTCAACAAACTCAGGTCTCGACTGTGATGTACATAATCCGCCTCATCTAAACCGCTACCGTCCACACAGGCAATATGGGCCGACTTAAGCTAGTTTGCGTCATATAAGCTACCTCGCGACGCGGTTTACATGAGGTGAACTAGTTGATGCGAATCAGCCCTAATCCGCATTAGCGTCGCGTCCACATGGCGAATGTGAGCCGAACTAGACAAGGCGAATTAGTTGAGGCGACTTAACGCCCGTGTGTGAACACGGCTTTAGATACTGATACACACTTATTAAGCATTTGTTGTCAATTTAATAGAACTTGTCACTGCTGAAGTATATGGTGTCAGAGTTTTGGCAACACTTGCCAAAATTCATTTGGCTTTTTTGCACTTCAAATATCTCAAAAGTTAGCCATTTAATATAAAAGTTACTTCAAGCTAAAGAAAGGTAGATTATATCGATTAACCTAATATATATCTTGTGCCGATCGTGGGATTCGAACCCATGGATTCGAACCTTAGTCGAGTCAAACCAATGACTTTAAAATTGATACTTCTCACTTCCTAGCCTGGCGCTTGGCATTATTAGGATAGCACAAGGACTGGTTGGCTCAGTGACAGGATAACATGACTGAGTGGGATATCGGGTCATGGTGCTGGGGGGTCTAGTCTCCCAGTGGGTGTAGCACTATAATGTCACCATGAGTGTGCTCTGTCACAAGTTGATACCCGTCCAGATATAACCTTAGATGTTGCCAGGACTTAAAACTCCCAACAACCAACCAACTCACTACACTTTATTCATATGTTACAAATGAACTTCTTGAAATGTAAAAGCTTTGTTTCTGTTGTCAGAGTTCCAAGCTGATGTTGACTGACGTCACTGCTAAGGACCGTGGAGTTTACCGTTGCCTTGCCGACAATGCGGTATGTAGAGGTTTGACCACCTCCACAGATCGACCACTCCCTTATATCGATCGCTTTATTTGGGTCGCAAACGATCGCCATACAATACCATTGTAACGATAAAGAAAACTCCCTAAACCGACTACCTCCCTAAATATACCATTTAAAGTCGGTCTCATGGTCAGTCGATTTAGAGAGGTTTTACTGTACAGTGAAACCTCTTTAACCGACCACCTCCACAGATCGACCACTCCCCTATATCGATCGCTTTATTTGGGTCCCAAACGATCGCCCATACAACACCATTGTAACGATTAAAAAAAACTCTTTAAACCGACGACCTCCCTAAATGGACCATTTAAAGTCGGTTCCATGGTCGGTCAATTTAGATAGGTTTCTGTATTTGTTTTGTTTATCCAAGAAGTTGTAAACCCTTGGGACAACAATTGTGAACCAGAGGAGTCAAGTGCTGGTGTAGCAGGAAATCGCAAACCCCTGGAGATCGCACACCCCGGGGTTTGCGATGTCCTAGGAAATCACAAACCCCCACCTGAAAATCGCAAACCCCTCATGCTTTGTAGCATTTTGTAATATTCAACTAATTGACAATATTTACAACGCATGCGACATCTGATGGCAACAACGAACACTACCATTGTGGGACCGTTGCCACAGCGCCTACAAAAGCTATGGAGATTACTAACTTTCAAATGCACGTATGTCAGTCAAATTTTGGGATATTTTGAAAATTCCAAAAGTATATTGCTTTTGGGTCATTGGAGCTTCCAAGAAAAATAAAATGTTAATGTTTGGACCCTTTTGAAAATTTTAGGAGGGTACCAAACTAGTCAGTCACTATTAATACATAATATTCACAACGCATGCGACATCTGACGGTGACGACGAACACTACGTTTGCGGGACCGTGACCATGGCGCATGTGTGGTAATATCCTCTATACACTAGTAATTCATAGTTTAAATAATGGATAAATAGAATTTGGAATATTAAAATGGTTCTATTTACTGTATGCAGTGACTGAAGTTGGAACTAAAAAGGCCATTTTGCTAATGACATCGTTTACATTGCCGATCCTGAAACTGAGTGATAATACCAGGATATTGCCGCACCTCTTTACATGGCCTTTACAATGGCCACAGTGGCGACATCTGTGAATACAGGCCATTTTCAGTTCATGTGCCGTCGAAATTACAAACTGGACTATCACAAAGATGTTTTCATTAGGATAAAGACTGCCAAACATGGGGGGTTTGTGATGTCCATGGGGGATATGTGATTTCCTAGGAAATCGCAAACTCCCCATGCTCATATATCGCATGGGGGTTTGCGATTTCCTGGGAAATCACAGGTGAGGGTTTGCAATTTACAGAGTTTGCGATTTGCTGCTACACCGGGTCCGTACATGGCCTGGAAAGTCTTGAAAAGTCTTTAACTTCATTTGCCTCATTTCAAGGCCTTGAATTTAACCTATTTTGGGTAGTTAGTCTTGAAAAGTCTTGAATTCCATTAAACTGTCCGCACTGATCTAAATTAGTATGAAATCGCCATTCGCCATTGTTGTTTTTTCTTGAAATCCAAATGAAAATTGTGTTGAATTCCTATCAAAAACAGCCTGGAAATAACCTTGAATTCCATATCTTCACATGTGTATAGACCCTGAGCGTGTGAGTAGGGAGATCTCCCTAATGCACAAATTGTAAATA
>CM059202.1:29666556-29697534 GCA_030323885.1 Branchipolynoe longqiensis | reverse complement strand
GCAGTAACATGACCAACATAACTTTACTTAAAGGGGCAGTAACATGACCAACACAACTTTACTTAAAGGGGCAGTAACATGACCAACACAACTTTACTTAAAGGGCCAGTAACATGACCAACACAACTTTACTTAAAGGGGCAGTAACATGACCAACACAACTTTACTTAAAGGGGCAGTAACATGACCAACACAACTTTACTTAAAGGGGCAGTAACATGACCAACACAAACTTACTTAAAGGGCCAGTAACATGACCAACACAACTTTACTTAGAGGGCAGTAACAAGACCAACACAACTTAACTAAGGGGCATAACATGACAACACAACTTTACTTAAAGGGCAGTAACATGACCAACACAACTTTACTTAAAGTGGTAGAACATGACCAACACAACTTTACTTAAAGGGCAGTAACATGACCAACACAACTTTACTTAAAGGGGCAGTAACATGACCAACACAACTTTACTTAAAGGGGCAGTAACATGACCAACACAACTTTACTTAAAGGGGCAGTAACATGACCAACACAACTTTACTTAAAGGGCAGTAACATGACCAACACAACTTTACTTAAAGGGGCAGTAACATGACCAACACAACTTTACTTAAAGGGCAGTAACATGACCAACACAACTTTACTTAAAGGGCAGTAACATGACCAACACAACTTTACTTAAAGGGCAGTAACATGACCAACACAACTTTACTTAAAGGGGCAGTAACATGACCAACACAACTTTACTTAAAGGGGCAGTAACATGACCAACACAACTTTACTTAAAGGGGCAGTAACATGACCAACACAACTTTACTTAAAGGGGCAGTAACATGACCAACACAACTTTACTTAAAGGGGCAGTAACATGACCAACACAACTTTACTTAAAGGGGCAGTAACATGACCAACACAACTTTACTTAAAGGGGCAGTAACATGACCAACACAACTTTACTTAAAGGGGCAGTAACATGACCAACACAACTTTACTTAAAGGGGCAGTAACATGACCAACACAACTTTACTTAAAGGGGCAGTAACATGACCAACACAACTTTACTTAAAGGGGCAGTAACATGACCAACACAACTTTACTTAAAGGGACAGTAACATGACCAACACAACTTTACTTAAAGGGGCAGTAACATGACCAACACAACTTTACTTAAAGGGGCAGTAACATGACCAACACAACTTTACTTAAAGGGGCAGTAACATGACCAACACAACATTACTTAAAGGGGCAGTAACATGACCAACACATTACCACTTTACTTAAAGGGGCAGTAACATGACCAACACAACTTTACTTAAAGGGCAGTAACATGACCAACACAACTTTACTTAAAGGGGCAGTAACATGACCAACACAACATTACTTAAAGGGCAGTACATGACCCATAACTTTACTTAAAGGGCAGTAACATGACCAACACAACTTTACTTAAAGGGGCAGTAACATGACCAACACAACTTTACTTAAAGGGGCAGTAACATGACCAACACAACTTTACTTAAAGGGGCAGTAACATGACCAACACAACATTACTTAAAGGGGCAGTAACATGACCAACACAACTTTACTTAAAGGGGCAGTAACATGACCAACACAACTTTACTTAAAGGGGCAGTAACATGACCAACACAACTTTACTTAAAGGGGCAGTAACATGACCAACACAACTTTACTTAAAGGGGCAGTAACATGACCAACACAACTTTACTTAAAGGGGCAGTGACATGACCAACACAACTTTACTTAAAGGGGCAGTAACATGACCAACACAACATTACTTAAACGAGCAGTGACATGACCAACACAACTTTACTTAAAGGGGCAGTAACATGACCAACACAACATTACTTAAACGAGCAGTGACATGACCAACACAACTTTACTTAAAGGGGCAGTAACATGACCAACACAACTTTACTTAAAGGGGCAGTAACATGACCAACACAACTTTACTTAAAGGGGCAGTAACATGACCAACACAACTTTACTTAAAGGGGCAGTAACATGACCAACACAACTTTACTTAAAGGGGCAGCAACATGACCAACACAACTTTACTTAAAGGGGCAGTAACATGACCAACACAACTTTACTTAAAGGGGCAGTAACATGACTAACACAACTTTACTTAAAGAGGCAGTAACATGACCAACACAACTTTACTTAAAGAGGCAGTAACATGACCAACATAACTTTACTTAAAGGGGCAGTGACATGACCAACACAACTTTACTTAAAGGGGCAGTAACATGACCAACACAACTTTACTTAAAGAGGCAGTAACATGACCACACAACTTTACTTAAAGGGGCAGTAACATGACCAACACAACTTTACTTAAAGGGGCAGTAACATGACCAACACAATTTACTTAAAGGGGCAGTAACATGACCAACACAACTTTACTTAAAGGGGCAGTAACATGACCAACACAACTTTACTTAAAGGGGCAGTAACATGACCAACACAACTTTACTTAAAGGGGCAGTAACATGACCAACACAACTTTACTTAAAGGGGCAGTAACATGACCAACACAACTTTACTTAAAGGAGCAGTAACATGACCAACACAACTTTACTTAAAGGGGCAGTAACATGACTAACACAACTTTACTTAAAGAGGCAGTAACATGACCAACACAACTTTACTTAAAGGGGCAGTAACATGACCAACACAACTTTACTTAAAGGGGCAGTGACATGACTGACACAACTTTACTTAAAGAGGCAGTAACATGACCAACACAACTTTACTTAAAGGGGCAGTAACATGACCAACACAACTTTACTTAAAGGGGCAGTAACATGACCAACACAACTTTACTTAAAGGGGTAGTAACATGACGAACACAACTTTACTTAAAGGGGCAGTAACATGACGAACACAACTTTACTTAAAGGGGCAGTAACATGACCAACACAACTTTACTTAAAGGGGCAGTAACATGACCGACACAACATTACTTAAAGGGGCAGTAACATGACCAACACAACTTTACTTAAAGGGGCAGTAACATGACTAACAAAACTTTACTTAAAGGCATAACACCAACACAACTTTAAAGGCATAGCATACCAACACAACTACTAAAGGCATAACTACCAACACAACTTTACTTAAAGGGGCAGTAACATGACCAACACAACTTTACTTAAAGGGGCAGTAACATGACCAACACAACCACTTAAAGGGGCGTAACATGACCAACACAACTTTACTTAAAGGGCAGACATGACCAACACAACTTTACTTAAAGGGGCAGTAACATGACCAACACAACTTTACTTAAAGGGGCAGTAACATGACCAACACAACTTTACTTAAAGGGGCAGTAACATGACCAACACAACTTTACTTAAAGGGGCAGTAACATGACCAACACAACTTTACTTAAAGGGGCAGTAACATGACCAACACAACATTACTTAAATGAGCAGTAACATGACCAGCACAACTTTACTTAAAGGGGCAGTAACATGACCAACACAACTTTACTTAAAGGGGCAGTAACATGACCAACACAACTTTACTTAAAGGGGCAGTAACATGACCGACACAACTTTACTTAAAGGGGCAGTAACATGACCAACACAACTTTACTTAAAGGGGCAGTAACATGACCAACACAACTTTACTTAAAGGGACAGTAACATGACTGACACAACTTTACTTAAAGAGGTAGTAACATGACCAACACAACTTTACTTAAAGGGGCAGTAACATGACCAACACAACGTTACTTAAAGGGGCAGTGACATGACCAACACAACTTTACTTAAAGGGGCAGTAACATGACCAACACAACTTTACTTAAAGGGGTAGTAACATGACCGACACAACATTACTTAAACGAGCAGTGACATGACCAACACAACTTTGCTTAAACTTAAAGGGGCAGTAACATGACCAACACAACTTTACTTAAAGGGGCAGTAACATGACCAACACAACTTTACTTAAAGGGGCAGTAACATGACCAACACAACGTTACTTAAAGGGGCAGTAACATGACCAACACAACATTACTTAAAGGGGCAGTAACATGACCAACACAACTTTACTTAAAGGGGCAGTAACATGACCAACACAGCTTTACTTAAAGGAGCAGTGACATGACCAACACAACTTTACTTAAGCTTAAAGCGGCAGTAACATGACCAACACAACTTTACTTAAAGGGGCAGTACCATGACCAACACAACTTTACTTAAAGGGGTAGTAACATGACTGACACAACATTACTTAAAGGGGCAGTAACATGACCAACACAGCTTTACTTAAAGAGGCAGTAGCATGACCAACACAACTTTACTTAAAGGGGTAGTAACATGACTGACACAACATTACTTAAAGGGGCAGTAACATGACCAACACAACTTTACTTAAAGGGGCAGTGACATGACCAACACAACTTTACTTAAACTTAAAGCGGCAGTAACATGACCAACACAACTTTACTTAAAGGGGCAGTAACATGACTGACACAACTTTACTTAAAGGGGCAGTAACATGACCAACACAACTTTACTTAAAGGGGCAGTACCATGACCAACACAACTTTACTTAAAGGGGCAGTAACATGACCAACACAACTTTACTTAAAGGGGTAGTAACATGACTGACACAACATTACTTAAAGGGGCAGTAACATGACCAACACAACTTTACTTAAAGGGGCAGTAACATGACCAACACAACTTTACTTTGGGCAGTAATGACAACACACTTACTAAACATAGCATGACATGACACAACTATTAACTTAAAGAGCAGTAACATGACCAACACAACTTTACTTAAAGGGGCAGTAACATGACCAACACAACTTTACTTAAAGGGACAGTAACATGACCAACACAACTTTACTTAAAGGGGCAGTAACATGACCAACACAACTTTACTTAAAGGGGTAGTAACATGACTGACACAACATTACTTAAAGGGGCAGTAACATGACCAACACAACTTTACTTAAAGGGGAAGTAACATGACCAACACAACTTTACTTAAAGGGGTAGTAACATCGCACCATTACTTAAACGAGCAGTGACATGACCAACACAACTTTACTTAAAGGGGCAGTAACATGACCAACACAACTTTACCTAAACGAGCAGTGACATGACCAACACAACTTTACTTAAACTTAAAGCGGCAGTAGCATGACCAACACAACTTTACTTAAAGGGGCAGTACCATGACCAACACAGCTTTACTTAAAGGGGCAGTAACATGATCAACACAACTTTACTTAAAGGAGCAGTGACATGACCAACACAACTTTACTTAAACTTAAAGCGGCAGTAGCATGACCAACACAACTTTACTTAAAGGGGCAGTACCATGACCAACACAACTTTACTTAAAGGAGCAGTAACATGACCAACACAGCTTTACTTAAAGGGGCAGTAACATGACCAACACAACTTTACTTAAATGGGCAGTAACATGATCAACACAACTTTACTTAAAGGGGCAGTACCATGACCAACACAACTTTACTTAAAGGAGCAGTAACACCACCAACACAGCTTTGCTTAAAGGGGCAGTAACATGACCAAGACAACTTTACTTAAAGGGGCAGTAACATGACCAAGACAACTTTACTTAAAGGGGCAGTAACATGACCAACACAACTTTACTTAAAGGGACAGTAACATGATCAACACAACTTTACTTAAAGGGGCAGTAACATGACCAACACAACTTTACTTAAAGGAGCAGTAACATGACCAACACAGCTTTACTTAAAGGGGCAGTAACATGACCAAGACAACTTTACTTAAAGGGGCAGTAACATGACCAAGACAACTTTACTTAAAGGGGCAGTAACATGACCAACACAACTTTACTTAAAGGGGCAGTAACATGACCAACACAACTTTACTTAAAGGGGCAGTAACATGACCATTCTTGCCTTGTATTGATCTGTCAGACAAGAAGGTATTTCATTACAACAGAGCGCCAATATGTAACGCATGTAGCACATTACTGCTCTACCACCTGGTGGCCATGAGTTATGGAGCCAACCCAGTATTAGTTTAATCATGGTTTATTAGGGTATTAAGCTACCCTTCTTCCACATATTTATATTTGCATAATATACCTTATACATCATATAATAGGTGGTCCGGGGCTGGTCCGGCTAAAAATCCGGGGCTCGTCTGTGTATGTGTAACTGGGGCTTAAGGACTGAAGCTGTGACCCCGCGTGTTTACACACCGGAAGTTGGGGTTATGCTCCTTCCAGGCCAATCCATCACCATTTTCGTTTATACTTCAAACGTACTTTGCACCTATAACCACATGTCTCCTGATGACCAAACTTGGTAAGGTTCTTGCCCTACATTTGTTTCCCATGTACATTGCAGTTGAAATTGTCTTCATATAGTTTACTAAATAGATTCTATCAATTATGAATAAAACTTTTCTTTTTCTATGGAAATTTGTTTCCCTTGACCACAGATATATGATTGTAAGCTTTCTAATTTAATGAGTGTCTATTGGCACATAATTGATTGTCTGCTTTTACATGTAAAAGCAATGGTTTGAACAAAAAACAAACATTTCTCACCGTGAATATGGCCTATGCTGCCGACACGGCGTAAAGCAACCACCAATCAATCAATCAATCATGAAATTGTCCCAGTCACACCACAGCCTGCATTCGCTTACGATCACTTTGCGACCAAAAGCCTATGAGCTCCTTGCGACCAAATTGAAACAATTTGTTACAAACTATAAGAAAAGCTTGGTCGGCGACCGTTCGGCTATCGTTTGGCGACCGTTCAGTGACCATTCGGCGACCATTGCCAAACGGTTGCCAACTGTTCAGCGACCATTTGCCAAACGGGCTGATTTTGTGTGCGATCGGATGGCGGCCGGTCGCCAATCAGGTGGCGATCAGTCGGCGACCGGTCGGCGAATGTTTGTGCTGGTCGCTGAACAGTCACCGACTGATCACCTACTGGAATGAGCCGCTCGTTTGGCAAGCAATTAGCGAGACGGCTCCGACCTAACTGTGATCTAGTGGCGACCTTTCGCCGAAAGCTTGGCGATCGGTACTTTGGCTCGTCCGGCAAGGTCACAGCGCTGTCGCCATGAGCGGCGTCATTGTGGCGACTGCGACAACAAAATTTCTCTGACCATGGGAAAAAGACTCGGTGACCGGTCGGCGATCAGTCGGCAATCACTCGTGATCACTCGGCGATCAGTCGTAAAATGAACGTATGGCAGACATATATTAATCACAAAACGCTCGCAATTTGATTGTAGGCGAACACAGGCATGGTGTGACTGGGGCTTAAATATTTGATATCAGATAAATACGACTTCCTGTCTGTGTGTTCACTAGCTCCCTGTCCCTCTATCTACAGCGTGATGGCTCTGTTCACACACAACCTGTCCTAATTAGTAACCATAGCAACCCAGTCCACAACCCCCAGGCTTGGTTGGTTGTTGGAGTTTTACGTCCTGGCAACACCTAGAGTCATATCAGGACGGGTACCGACTTATGACAGTGTGAACTCATGGTGACTTTATAGACTGCCCCACTGGGAAATCAAGCTACCGACACCATGACAGTATTTATCCCACTCAGTCACATTATCCTAACACTGAGCCAACCAGTTGTTGCCCTATCCTAATAATGCTGAGCGCCAGGCTCGGAATCGACAAGTATCAATTTTATAAGTTTTTGGTTTGACTCGACCAGGGTGAGTGAGTGGCTTGGAGGTTTTACGCCACATCGCTCGAACCCATGGGTTTCGAATCCCATGATCTACCAAAACGGGAGAAGGACGCTCCACTGATTCAGCCATACTGTCTGGTTTGCAGTTATGAGTCAAGAACCGACCTACATCTACCCACGGGCTGAGGAGGCACAGACGCCGGGCAGCTTAGACCTCTCACAAGCATTTAGGTAAGTACATGTATCGTAATACAGTACCACCCCGTTAAACCAAGCTCGGTTAAACCAAACGATCAGTTAATCCAAACTTTTTTCGGCGGTCCGGCAAAATACTACGATTTATCATATAAAAAAGTTGGTTGAATCAAAGTCGGTTAATCCAAAGTATCGGTTAATCCAAACAAAATTGTCGGCCCCAGGCCACTTCCGGTACAGTTAAACCAAACTTTCATTTGGTTTTAAGGTCACCTGAGACTTTTTAATATGATAAAAGGTAGTATTTTGCCGGGTCGCTGAAAAAAGTTTGGATTAACCGATCGCTTGATTTAACCGGACTTGGTTTAATGGGGTTAAACTGTATGTACATAAAAAACAATAATCATAGTGTCCACATACATTGTATATTACATTCATAATGTACCCGCATTTTTGCCAAAGCCAAGTCAATGTCAAAGCTCGGTTAAACCAATGATCGGTTAATCCAAACAGATTTCTAGGGTCCCTTCAAGTTTGGTTTAACGGGGTTATACTGTAGTCTGCACTGACCTCTCAGCCTAATTGGTAGAGCCCGGGACTTGCGTGCGATAAGTCAGGAGTTTGGTTCCCGGTCGAGTCAAACCAATGGTTTTAAAAATGATACTTGTCGCTTCCAAGCCTGGCGCTCGGCATTAATAGGATAGTGCAAGGACTGGTTTAACTCAGTGTCAGGATAATTTGACTGAGTGGGATATCGTGGTCATGGTGCCAGCGTCCTGATTTCCCAGAGGGGCAGAACTATAAAGTTGCCAATAGTGCGCACAAGTCAGTACTCGTCCTAATATGACCTTAGAACCAACCAACCAACCAACTAAGGCAAGGAGCCATACATATAGGTAGGGGTGGATAGGGTGATGAGATGACATCAGGGAGCCTAGGTAGTGTAATAGCTAGCACACTAGCCTCGGAATGCAAAAGTCTGGGTTCAAAAACTTGCGGTGCAATATTTCCCATTTTTATCAGCCCTGTAACTCTGGTGCCATTACCAGGATCCTGTACAAGTTATGCACTTTATGGTTGTTGAACATCCCTTTGTATGTACAGTCAGCTCTAGTTAATCCGACACTGGTTAATCCGACTATTTTGCTTACTGACACGATTTCAGGTGTAACAGATTTCCCCAATGTTAATCGATGCTAATTACTCTGGTTAATCCGACACTCTCTTTCCGACACTGACACTGTTTTTTTGTAACAAACATGCCTATACCATGCCTATAGCACTGCTTAATCCGACACTTGAAATCCATCAAACATGAAATAGCACTAATATCCCAGATTTAGACCTTCTTTCAGTGGCTGTGCAGTCCAGTTTGTCAAAGTTTTTAAATATCAAAAAATGATTGATATGTATGTTTATCTGTAATAAATGTAGATATGTTATTCAGGTGTTATTATTATTTTAATGAACAATTGCATACATGATTCAATCTCACATAGGCCTATTTAGGCTTATAAAAATAACACAAACAACCACAAAATCATCTAAATTGGTTAATCCGACAATTTGCTAACTGACATTATTTGGTGTGTGACAGAATGTGTCAGATTAATCAGAGCTGACTGTATTAGTAAATGAATTGCCTGTATGTCATTGTAAAGATAGGGTGATTGCATCAGGGAGACAAGGTAGTGTAATGGTTTGATTGATTGATTGATTGGTGGTTGCTTTATGCCGTGTCGGCAGCATAGGCCATATTCACAGTGAGAAATGTTAGTTTTTTGTTCAAACCATCGCTTTTACATGTAAAAGCAGACAATCAATGATGTGCCAATAGACACTCATTAAATTAGAAAGCTCACAATCATATATTTGTGGTCAAGGGAAACAAATTCCCATAGAAAAAGAAAAGTTTTATTAATAATTGATAGAATCTATTTAGTAAACTATATGAGGTGGTACAGTCCAGCTGCCCTCAAAAAGGCTAAAATGTTTTCCTGTTTTACCTTAGTAAAAAGGTCATGCATACTGTCTGCAGTGTAGAACTGTTGGCGCAGGGCCAAAAAATCAACGCAACTTAGTAAAATGTGTTTGAGTGTCAGCGAGGACTGACACCCAATACATTCAGTGGGAGGTTCCCCCTTGAGCAGAAAAGCATGTGTAAGCCACGAGTGGCCAATACGGCAGCGCCTACGGACCACTTAGTCCCGCCGACCTCCCGCATGAGTCTGTGGTGTAATGGTTAGTATGCTAGCTCTGGAATGGCAAGAAGTGTGGGTTTGAATCCTGCTGTAGATGCAGTAATTCTCATTTTCATCAGGGATTTGCTATTGCCAGGATAGGGGTGTGCTTAAACGACAGTCACACCTACCCGGATCAGAGGGTAGGTGTGACTGTGTATGAGCCCTGGACCATCATCCGGGATGGTCCGGGGTGGTCTGTGGCTCGTCTGTAGTGATCCAGTGTGATCCGGCATGATCCATGGCTATAGTCCGGGAACCGCCCCGGATGTTTTAAACATGTTTAAAACATCCGGGGCGGTCCGGGGCATTTTGCGATCCGGGGAGGTCTGGGTAGTCCGGGGGTGGACCATGGGTGGACGGGGCTCGTCCGGTCTGTCCGGGGATGGTCCGGGGCTCGTCCGGGCTGTCAGGGGGTGGTCCGGGGCTCGTCCGGGGCTGTTTCGCCCCGGATGAGCCCCTCTGGTCCGGGGGCTCGTCCGGGAAGGTGTGACTGTGAGGCAAAAAAAAGCGATTTTATCCAGGGCGGTCCGGGGTGGTCCGGGGGAGTGCTTTAAGCCCCAGTCACACCTACCCGGACGAGCCCCGGATTTTGAGCCGGACCACCCCCGGACCAGTTGCCCGGAATCTCCCGGACAGCCCTGGATAAAATCGCTATTTTCGTCGTTTTTTGCCTCGCGGTCACACCTACCCGGCCCGTGTGGTCCGGGGGTGGTCCGGGGGTGGTCCGGGGGTGGTCTGGGTAGTCCGAGTGTGAACCGGGGCCTGTCCAGGCTGCCTGGGGGTGGTCCGGGCCTGTTTCGCTACTACTACTACTACTACTACTACCACTACTACCACTACTACTACTACTACTACTACCACTACTACCACTACTACCACCACTACCACCACTACCACCACTACCACTACTACCACCACTACCACCACTACCACCACTACCACCACTACTACCACTACTACCACTACTACCACTACTACCACTACTACCACTACTACCACTACTACCACTACTACCACTACTACCACTACTACCACTACTACTACTACTACCACTACTACTACTACTACTACTACTACTACTACTACCACTACTACTACTACTACTACTACTACTACTACTACTACTACTACTACTACTACTAATCCAGGTATGTGTGACTGGGGTTTGGCTTCATAGTTTACTGATAATGTTTATCATAAATTGTATCATTTCTGTATCCAAAACTTGTTGAGTCTAGATTTGAAACAATTGATGGTTGGGCCACTTCATCCCTGAATTTAGAGTTATCCTCACCGTAATAGCACTATGCCCAGCAAAATGGACGATTAGAGATACATATTCCGATGAAGATATACAATTTTAAAAAAACAAAGCAATTATCTAGATTCTATTCTACATATCTAAAGTGCCTGTCACACCTCGCCGGATTGAGCAATGGACAGAATTGTCTAGTCCGGTGGTATTCGGGCATGATAAGTATCAAAATGTATTAAAATGTGTCAAAATGTTGCGATATCGGGTCAAAGGCCGCTGGACGACCTGACATGAAACGGACCTGAAAAGACATGAACGGGTGACCAACGGATGGTAAGCGGACTAAACGGACTCAAACCGGACAAGAAACATAGACATCAATCCAGCGGCATCCATTGCAAGTTTTGTGCATTTTCAAAACTTCTAACGGATTGGCCCGGATATCAACGGATATCAATGGATATGCAACGGATATCAACAGACACAAACCAGACTTTGCCAGATATCAACGGACTTTGTTCGGTTTCTTATCGTTTCCCCAATCCGGTGATGCGTGACAGAGCCTTGACCTAGATACTGATACACTTAGCCTATTAAGCATTTGTTGCCACGTAGAATGGAATAACACTGAGTCAATTTAATAGAACCTGTTACTGCAGAAGCCTTATGATATCAGAGTGTTGGTGCACTTGCCAAGATTAATTGCCAAGATCTTTGCTCTTCAAATATCTCAAAAGTTAGCCATTTAAATCAAAGTTGTTTCAAACTAAAGTAGGCCCTAAGGTAGATTATAGCAATCAAGCTAATAAGTAATATATTTATCTCAGAAAAAGACATAAGCTCAAAACCATAGGAATATGCAACTTTAACCGTGGGGGCGGGGGCGGAGGGGGGGGGGGGATTGTCGTTCTCTACATCTGACTCTTACAAACACATATGGGTGTTTGTTACACTTCTACACATAAATAGCCTAAATAGTGATTACTAATAGTTTGTGTTTTAAAATATATAGTGGTACAAGTTGGACAGCGGCCATAAAAATAACTCTTGTTTAGTTATGATATGATATATATGCACAGTCCGATGGTTTTGAGTTTCTGTAAGTTTTCTGAGATAAATATATTAGGTTGATCATTATAATCTACATTAGTTTAGTTTGTGGTAACTTTGATTTTAAATGGCTAAGTTTTGATGTATTTGAAGTGCAAACGTGCTAAATTAATTTTGGCAAGCTTGTCAAAACTCTGACACCATAGGCTTCTACAGTAACAGATTTTTTTATTAAAATGACCCAGTATTCCCTTATATGTGATGACAAATGTTTAATAAATACACCAGTATCTATAGCCGTGTTCACACGGGGCAGTTAATTCGAATCATATGAATCGACTTGCCTAGTTCGGCTCAGATTTGGCGTGTGAACGCGCGTCTGAGTCGGTTTAGGGCTGATTCGAATCAACTAGATCGAATCAACTAGATCACCTCTGTAGGTGGTTTATATGAAGCGAATTTTATGAATCGACTTAGATCGCCCGTGTGAACGCAACCGACTAACTTGAGGCGGATTAAGGACGTCACACGCATGCGCAGTCGAGACCTTAGTTTGTTGACTTTCCGGTCGATCAAAAGCGCATATTATATAATTTAATTAATGAAACCGCTATCTATGCACAGATATTTTTTTCATCATTTATTTTTAGGGTTTCACTGCCCAGCAGAGGTTTTGACCGTTCCAAACCAATACGATTCAATCCATACATATCTAGGTCGAACCCACACTCTCTCGGTCGACGTCGATGAACGCAAACTGGCGCTGGTTAGTCTGGACTTGCTCATGCGCAGATATCCACTTCCGCCTTAAACCGATTCAAAGCACTGCCTGTGTGAACGCGAAACACTTTCAAACTAAATCGAATCATATGATTCGATTTGTCTAATTCGCTTCACATTATGCCCGTGTGAACACGGCTTAAGTTAGATATGTAGAATCAAATCTAGATAATTGTTTTAGTTTTGAAAATTTGATGTTTTCATCGGACTATGCAACTTAAAGAGTTCAGGTGCAAAACCCCATAAACAGTGATAAATGCTAATCCACAAATTTAGATAAGCATTGGAGTCAAGCCTTCAAAAGGTTCATCTTTTAAATTCCTACTTTTTTCTTCATTGCACAATGACCATTTCATTACCTGAAAAGTGGAATTAGAGAGAATTAAAATTACATTCAGGTAGGAATCTTTTATTTTAATTAAATTCTTGAATTGGCATTTACATGGTTTTACTTCTGAACTCTTTATATATATACATCTGTAAGAAAAAAAACTAATTCCTGAACATTGCCATTTTGAGTTGCTATTTGATTTACATTCAGATTCAGGGATGATAGTGGTTTCAAAGAAAAGTGGAAATCAAGCCGAGATTATTATCCCGACGGCAAATTTCCATCCTAGAGGCTAGCTACCGTACCCCCATCATATATCAAAAATGTCCCCAGGCGGTGTAAAAAAAACACCAAAGAAATCCGCTTAAAAACGGGGAAAAAATATCATCGCTGAATTCTATGTTGTTACATTGCTGCTCTCATACCTCGTAAGAGGTCGACAGAGTGAAAATTAATTAATTTAAAAAAATTAATTAGATAAAACTAATTTTAAACCAAAAAAAAATCTGCAGGGGGTCCCGCCTTGGTGAGGCCCTGTGCACCACGAACCCCCTCCGGCAGAAGTTCCTGGAACAGCAGTGGGAGGATCTGGAAAGAGCGCGCAGACGACGGGAAGTCGCCCTGTTCCATTGCCAAAGGAACTTCTTCATCGCACAGGTAAAGGGATCTCTCGAAATAGCTGAAAGATTACTAGGTAGCACTGAAGAGTTTTTGTATATATTCCTTTTAGGGAAACTGGTTTAATTCTACGTAGTAACTTACTGACGAGTTTGTGGTAACATCTTTTTAGGGAAACTGGTTTTGACCAACAATTTAATTTCTATTTTAAATTTGGAAAAGTTGTTTACTGTTGGTTTTATTTCCCACGTGTCGTTTGTGTTATTACCATAGTTGTATGCTCTTTTGGCATACATTGCTGTCTTCTATTTTACCTGTTTGGAATGTAATATTTTAGTCAGTTAATTATGTTTAATCACTGTACGACCCCCAATAGCTGATGTTTACTGTTTGTGCTAGAGGATGGGTAAACAAAGAAAGAAACAAAGAAAAATGTGTTGTTTATTAAATTATGTTATTAAAATATGTTTGTCAGTTAAATTAACTTAATGTTAATTACCAGAGAACTTCTACATATACCTTTTATGCTGTGGACTATCGACTTCAAAAATCACTTATCGGGCTCCTTTATGCTTTATACAGGGGTTTATACAGAGGTGTCCTGATAAGTTCATAACAAGTACCAAGAATGACAAGGTATAAAACCATGAAGATTGATCAGATATAATTCCCAATTAGGAAGCAGTGAACAGATGAAATATATTTAATTGTTTAAAAAGAATTGAAATTTCTCTTTATAAGAAATGACATCCAATAATAAACACATTTTATACCATTTTACTAATTCCAAATTGTGTGGAGTATTTTTTTCCTCATCTCATCTTCACCAACAGGTATTTGGGAAGGGTTTGAACCCACACCTCATCAACAACGTGGACGGTGGTTCCGACCATGCGTCCAGAAATGAGAACACCAATAATGCGGGAAGTCTGACTGGAAGAGACGATAAAGAAAAGCTGCCAAGATTTCTTGAACTCAACTCAAAGAATGAGACCAAGTGTGACCAACAAGCGCCTTCTAGGATTCTTACAGCGAAAAGATGGTCATTCGAACATGAAAAGCCTTCAGCGAATATTCAGCAAAATGCTGGAATCACCATGGTGACGTCACTGAGAATAGATGGTAATGGCGCGCTGAGAGCAGACGACAATCGCAGCAAGATGATCACTCAGAACGTAGATCTGAGCCCAAGGTCAAGGTCAAGGTAAAGAAATGAAGGTGTGCATCACTTAATGGTGCTGTCACATTACGACGCATCGCGCAAACGTACGTCGACGTTCATCGAGATACGGCGTCACACATCAGGGGGTCGGCAAAGTTTTGTGCATGCACAAAACTTTCGACGTACGACAATGTTCGACAACATGTGGATTTCACGTCTGCCGTATGCTATGTATGTGTTAGGCATACGTCGATGTACGTTAGACGTACGTTAGTCAATGTTGTTCACTACGTTGCACTATGTTGACCTACTTTAAAGGCAGTGGGAACATACAGTCCGCGTACTGACAACGTATGGATAAGGTATGCCTAACATACACCTAATGTACGTCTAATGTATGTTTACCATTTCTCCAGCGTGTCTTGACGTATGTAACGTATGCCGCATAGTTCTGGCGATCGAATAACTATATAACGTTTACCGGCGTTCTGTGAATGTACCGTGAGCGTAATTCAAGCATTTTTCGCTGGGAGGTACGTTAGCCATATGTTGGTCATACGTTGGCCGTACACTGTGTATGCGATATGCATACGTCCAACTTTGCCCCCCACGCCGAAAAGTTTGACGCTTTTCGACGTAAAACAGTGATTTTATGCATTGGCGGCGCACTGGCAAGATGAGTCCTAATGTGACAGGGTCATTAAAGGTCCGGTAACAGTTGCTGGTTGTTGGAGCTTTACGTCCTGGCAACATCTAAGGTCATATCAGGACGGAAGGTCTGCTATCATGATCCTCATCTAACCGGACGCGGTAGCCGAATCGGTAGAGCGCCAGGCTCCCATGCGGAAGGTCAAGAATTTGAAAACCTGGCCGAGTCAAACTAATAACTTGCTAAATTGATGCCTTGCCTGGTACTTGGCATTACTAGGATAGAATGGCTGAATGAGTTGAGCGTCCATCTCCCGTTTTGGTGGATCGTGGGATTCGAACCCACAGGTTCGAACCCTGGTCGAGTCAAACCAATTTAAAAATTGATACTTGTTGCTTCCTAGCCAGGCGCTCGGCATTATGAGGATAGGGCAAGGATTGGTTAGCTCAGTTTCAGGATAATGTGACTGAGTGGGATATCAGGTCATGGTGCTGGCGGCCTGATCTTCCAGTGGGGCAGCACTATAAAGTCACCATGAGTGTGTACTGTCACAAGTCAGTAGGCCTACCCATCCTGATATGACCTTAGGTGTTGCCAGGATGTAAAACTCCAACAAAAAACTCTTTCAATTGTTCTTCTTTGTTCATTTTTGATTTTTGGGTGCCGCAGGTCAGTGTCAAGATCGAAGCTGGTGAGAAGCCAGACGAGCGGAGAAATTAAGAGCGGCAAGACGGAACCATCACAGAGCCTGCCGACAGTCGCATCACTTGCTGATGTCACAGATGCCGCAGATGTCGCAGATGTCACAGATGTCACAGGTGTCGCAGATACCGGGCCATCTCAGTTACCACTGTCGAAGGACAAACATCACGTGACCTTCATGCACGAACGCGCAAAGACCACCAGTGACCTGGGTAGGGAGAATTCATTAACACTTGACCTAACAACTACCTTCTGAGCTATTCCAAAGCTAATATATATCGAGTAAAAACTCTCTAAACGACCACCTTCACAGATCGACCACTCCCCTATATCGATTGCTTTATTTGTGTCCCCAAAACACCATTGTAAGGATATTCTAATTCCCTAAGCCGCCCATCTCCCTAAATAGACCACTTAGAGTTGGTCCCAAGGTCAGTCGATTTAGAGAGGTTTTACTGTATATATAAGCTAATATAGTGTGTGCCCTCCAGTGTGTGAGGCGTGAGGAGGGGGGCCTGTAATGTATTGTGGTTATACGAACGCCCCACCTGTAAGACTGTATGACGTCATGATTAGAGGTTCCTAATAAACTCAGTTACCAACAAGAACTCACGGTGTCCATACGTACATTACATGGTGTCAGATGTGGTGCACAAAGAAGTTATAAAATGGCGCTTCATGGATTAAAACCCCCTGGACCATTGATTTTGGACGAACGAATGGCCATAAATTGGAGATCTTGGTTGCATTCGTACGAGATTTATTCAACAGCAGCGGGGGTAGGATCAAAAACAGAAAAGGTACAGTGCTGTGTGATGCTGCATGTTGCAGGGAGTGAAGCCCAGAAAGTGCACCGTACGTTCGAATTCGACACAGCCGACAAAGACAAGATTGGACCGTTAGTCGCAGCTTTCGCAAAGTATTGCGAGGGAAAGACGAATATCACGGTAATCAGGTATGAGTTCAACTCGTTCAACCAAACAACTGAAAATATGGACACATATATTCGCGAATTACGGCATCGCGTACAATTTTGTTGCTATGAACAGTTAGAAGCGTCCCTGTTATGTGATCGGATCGTATGTGGAGTAAAAGATAACGAACTCAGAAATAAGCTGCTGCAAGCTCCTAAATTGTCATTAGAAGCATGTGTACAATTATGTCGGTTAAGTGAGAATAAATCGGCACAAGTACAGTCGTCTTCACAAAGTCAAGTAGATGCAGTATCCAGGGGTTACGGACGGAGTGCTGAACTGGGACCCAGGTTATCTCCATGGAAACAAGCATCAACAAACCAATATCAACAAACCCGTAGGATGGCAGCTTCACAATGTGGACGATGTGGGTATAATCACCGAGATGGTAACTGTCCAGCACGAGGGAAAGAATGCATAGGATGTCGAAGAATTGGTCATTTTGTAAAAATGTGCCATATGCAGAAGATACAGCCAAGAGAAGCGCCGTTATATGAAATTAATGTTGATGGGGAAACCGAGGATGACCAAGTCGAGAAGGGTGCGTTCGGAAGCCAGAGTCAAGAACAACAACAGAACAGCATGGACTGTGATCTCTTTGTCGGTTCAATCTACAATGATGGTGAACATGACAGAGATTTGTGGTATGAAATGTTCCTTATCGGTGACCTGGAGGTATCATTTAAATTAGATACCGGGTCCGAAGCCAATATTTTACCATTGGAAATATACAAGCAAATGCCCGATGCGCCATTACAACCATCTAAATGTCAGTTGATTACGTACAGTGGACATAAAATCAAGCCGACAGGAGAAACAACAATAAGGATCAACGGACAGAACTTACGATTTCAAATTACAGATGCGGGCAGTGCTATAATGGGCAAACAAGCCTGTGTTCAACTAGGTTTATTAGCACGACTGGACACTTTGAGTACAACACCTTCACATGCTGCAGACAAATTGGTAATAAAATATGCTGATGTATTTGAGGGATTGGGTTTAATTAAGGTCAATGCTAAAATATATATTGATAATGGTATTACTCCATGTATAGATCCACCACGTAGAATACCAATAGCAATGACAGATCAGGTACAAAATGAATTAGAACGTATGATAAAATTGGGGGTCATTGTGAAACAAGAAAGACCAACCCCTTGGGTTAATTCAATAACAATAGTAAGTAAACCTGGGAAATTAAGAATTTGCCTAGACCCTACTAAGCTGAATAAGGCGATATTGAGGGGACCGTATCCTGTCAGAACAGTAGAGGAGGTGGTGGCTCAGTTGTATGGGGCAAAGTTTTTTTCAGTTTTAGATGCACAAAGTGGCTATTGGCAAATAGAATTAGATAAAGAAAGTTCAGAACTATGTACATTTAATACGCCTTGGGGTAGATACAGATATACAAGATTGCCATTTGGAATAAAGACTGCAGGAGATATATTTATTCAAGAGATGAATGAAATTTTAAGAGGGATACCAGGGGTTCACGTAATATCAGATGACATTTTGGTACATGGAGTTACAGAAAGAGAACATAACGACCGATTAGAGGCAGTTTTGAACCGGGCAAGAACAGTTCATCTGAAATTGAATCCTAAAAAGTCTAAAATTTTCAGGACCAGTGTTAACTATGTAGGGCATGTTATTACCTCAGAAGGCTTAAGTCCTAACAAGGACAGAATACAAGCGATTATCGACATGCCCAGTCCGACCGATAAACCAGGTATACACAGATTCTTAGGAATGATTGGATATGTTAGTAAATTTATTCCAAACCTAGCCCACATAACAAAACCATTAAGAACAGTCATTCAAAAGAACGTGTCATGGCATTGGGAAATAGAACAGGAAAAAGCTTTTCAAGATTTAAAAAAGTTATTAACAACAGCACCCATACTCCAATATTTTGATAGTAAACAAAAGGTTACCATTCAAGTGGATGCATCTAAAAATGGTCTTGGTGCCACATTATTTCAAAATGACTTACCGGTAGCTATGGCGTCGAAAGCGTTAGATAAATCACAGGTAAATTATGCGGTCATTGAAAAAGAGCTGTTAGCCATATGTTTTGGCTGTAAAAAGTTCCATCATTTTATTTATGGAAATGAGGTGACAATAAACACAGACCATAAACCACTAGTTGCAATTATGATGAAACCAATACACCAACTTTCAGCAAGAATGCAACGTATGCGAATGAGATTGCAAAATTATAATATAACGGTATCCTATCTGAAAGGTTCGTTTTTGTATTTTGCAGATACTTTATCACGAGCGCATACCTCCAGTATAGCCCCTACAGATTTATACGACCATGATATTTCGGTTGGGGCTATAGATTTGGATATGGATGTTATCCATCGTATCAAAGAGGCCACCCAGGTGGATCAAACGCTCAACACGATAAAGAATCTAACGTTGGAAGGATGGCCACCTAGTAACAAACATATTCCTAATAGTGTGCGACCATATTATACATTCAGACATGAGATAACATGGGTAGAAGGAATATTGTTGAAAGGTACCCAAATCATAGTACCTAAAATTCTACAAACCGATATGCTGAACAAGGTACACGAATCCCACTTAGGGATAGTAAAATGTAAGCAATTAGCCAGGGATAACATATTTTGGCCAGGAATGGGTATGCAATTAGAAGACAAAATATCCAGATGTAATACATGTCAAGAATTTAAAAATATGCCACCCAAAGAACCTTTGATAAATCACCCAGTAATAGATATACCTTTTAATAAAATAGGAATTGACTTGTTTCATGTAAACGGTGAAAATTACATCTTAATTGTTGACTATTATTCCAAATATCCAGATTTCATAGAACTGAACAACTTATCTACTACAGAAGTTATTGAAGCATTAAAACAAACATTTGCAAGGTTTGGTATTCCCAAGTATATAGTATCTGATAATGGTCCACAGTTCACGAGTCTAGAGTTTCAAAAATTTGCTTCGTTCTATGGATTCATATCGCTCTACTCTAGTCCAATGCATGCTCAGAGTAACGGACAAGTTGAGCGATATGTTCAAACAGTCAAGCGTATGATAAAAAAATGCATAAGGAATGGTGATGATGTACAAATAGCCATGCTCAATTACAGAAATACAACATTAAATGGAATTGGAGCATCACCAGCGCAATTATTAATGTCACGAAAACTAAGAAGCAGAATCCCGGTACTAGATCGGGACTTGAGAGCAACAGTACATACATCAAAACTTCAGCAAATACACCATAGTCAGCGAGTACAAAAACATTACTTTGACAAACATGCAAGTAATGTTCAACAACCTTTAAATACGGGTGATAACATTCGTTATAAAGACCACAATGATAACTGGAAAAAAGGAAGTATTATACACACAAATGTTGACACTCAAAGAAGTTATGAGATAATAAATAAACATGACAATATCATAAGGCGGAACAGGAGATTTATTCAAAAATGTCCTAATAACCGCTCAAATAAAACTATAGGAAATGCAACGTTTTTTAACGGTAATAAATTGCAGAAAATAAAGGTACCAGTCACATATACAACACGTTATGGCCGATTAAGTAGGCCACCAGTTCGTTACGGTTTCACTGCACGTTAATTAAGAAAACTTAAGCTCTAGTTATATAATAATACGTAAGGTTACATACACAAAGTAGTCTTCGTTCTTAGTATGTCAAGTCATGTGTATACATTACAAAGTATACATTGTTAGATGCAATAACATAAATTAACGTTCCGGGGACCGTAATCACCCCACATTGAGAAGACGACAACATCGACCGTATATGTGTCAAACCAAGAAGGTACACAAAGACCACAAAACAAGAAGAAACATACCAACTCAAATATACGTGTATACAATTAAGTATTTGTAATCAATTGATATGTACACAATTAAATACTAGTTTTCTGTAAGGAAGGACATGATATATATATATATATATAAGGAATTTTGTAGCTGTAAGTTGTTTAGCGATAAGTAAATGAAGATATCAATTCAAAAAGTATGAAATGTTAATATATATAAAACGGTCATTAGGTTGCTTAAGTGAAAGGGGAAGATGTAATGTATTGTGGTTATACGAACGCCCCACCTGTAAGACTGTATGACGTCATGATTAGAGGTTCCTAATAAACTCAGTTACCAACAAGAACTCACGGTGTCCATACGTACATTACCAGGGCCCACCCGTATACAATTACCCCACCAGCTGGGGGGGGGGGGGGGGGGGCACTCGACCACGGCGCCTATGGAGGAATAATAGTGATATGTATATGTATGTTCCCCTAGCATTTATACTTGTATAATGCGTTATATATCACATATAATGAAACTTTAAATCTCAAAAACAAGAACAGATGACCACTAACACAACAAGGGGTTAAAGGCAGTCAGGAGAAGTAACTATAGGTAACCAATTTTTTGTTTTCATCGGACTATGCAGCTTTAATATGAACGCGCTACTGTTCCGCATTATTGAATTACAAATAAGCTCTCCCCTTTTTTGTGTTACTCGGCTCAAATGCATTGTCAACAGTCATGAGCAAATCTTCATACAGAAAAAGTCAAATATCTCTCAAATTACTCCAACTAGAAACAAATCGCCTGGTACAAATATAAAAAACATGTTTACCAAAAAGACTATATTAAATTGATAAGGTTGGGGTTCTGGATTTCTATTAATTGTGAATAAAACTAACGTTTTGCACTGCCCGTACCGTCAAACTCAAGGCATTGTCAATGGTCGTGAGCAATGTTCATACAGAAAATCCAGAAAAAGTCAACTATCTCTAAAACCACACCACCTAGAAACAAATCGTATGGTACACATATAGAAAACATCTTTACCAAAAATATTATATTAAAGTTTAAGGTTAGTGACGATGCTGTTCGATTTTGACGCATGCGCAGAAGCGATGTGTCCCTGGCAAACTGGTGTGCCTCGGAAACCGCAACACCGGGATGGCAAGAAGTATGGGTTCGAAATCCGGCTCAATGCACAATATTTCCCCTTGTTATCGCCCCCATGATAGTAGTAGAGGTTGATGTACTAAATTAATAAATAACGTAATGTCTTTATAAAAGAAATTAATTAAAAAATACACTTCGTTATGCTTATTTAGCAGATGGGGTGTCGAAGAAGCCTCTTGAGCATCCCTTTCCCTCCATCCAGCAAAGCCGGAAGCAACAAGCAGGTTTCTTCCAGCCTGAGGTTATCGATGAAGAAGATGAACTGCTTGATGTCGCTTCCACGACAATGAGCGTCCACACGACAACGGATCATGTAGGGCTCAGCACACTGCGAAGAGCGCAGAAAAAGGACCTTGCGACATTCAAGAAGAACCCCGCAAGGTTATTCCCCAAAATGAGGACCCTGTTGCGTTTGCGCAGCTCTGAAAGGCAAGGAACTTTCTTCCAAATCATGCAGGATGAAGTGGATGGTTCAAGGAGGGGAATTCACAAGGACTCAACTGCGTCTAATCCCATCCTCATTTCAATGGCGGATCATAAAAGAGGTAGCGCTAGCGGTGTTCTGGGGCAGCGGAAGAGAGCAATGATCAACACTTCCCAAGAAGAAAGCGCCCGAAAGGACAATCAACAAGATCTATTGCATTCGAAGGATCGTGAATGTAAGCAGATTTCTCAAAAGCGCAATGCTCCACATTCAGGACAGCTTCATAAGGGCATAGACCAATCCGGAAGAGCTTGCGTTTCAATCCAGCCGAAACAGGAAACCAAGACAACCAGTACAATTTCTAACAATTGCGGTTCGCCGAAGGATTCAACTGCAAAATGTGACTCCGCTGAATCGCAAAGGAAGATCCAGCTCAATGCGCGTCATCGAATGCTGTCGGGTTCTCTGGCCAAATGCGCATCTCGTAGAGCGCAAGGTCACTCAAGCCGAATGACAAAGTCTGAGCCAGGGCAGGTTGAAAGTGATGGACAATTGCGAACAGGTGGTAGCTCCCAGGCGGATGTCCAGCTCTCCGAGAGTCAGCGCTACGTGAAGATGATTCAGCAGCTCACCGCATACCTGCCCAAGCATCTGCTCGCCACTGCTGATGAGCAGATCAGGAAGATGAGCAACACAGACCAGATTATGAAGGTCAGTAGGTCACGGCATTATAGGTCATGCATTCAACCGAGTAACACAAAAAGGGGAGGAGCCTATTTGTAATTCAATAATGCGGAAACAACAATTATAATGTGGAACTTTTGCTCTAAAGTTGTATAGTCCGATGAAATATCACATTTTCAAAACCAAAACAATTATCTAGAATTGATTCTACATATCTAACTTAGATACTGGTGTACTTATTAAACATTTGTTGCCACAATTTAATAGAACCTGTTACTGCTAAAGCCCATGGTATACGAGTTTTGGTGTTATTGCCGAAACTAATTTAACATGTTGCCACTTAATATATCTCAAAATGTAGCCATCTTTTTTTAACTAAAATTAAGGTAGGTTATAACGATCAATTTAATATAATCATCTCAGAAAAATGACAGAAACTAAAAACCTTCAGACTAAGCAACTTTAACAATAAGAGAATTAATCTGTTAAATTTATTTGTTAGTCTATTGTTCTGCATTTGAGTCTTTAGTGAGTTACCAGGATGGTTTACCTTGTCCCTGTTATACCACAATCACACTACTGCTTGCGACCACTTTGTGACCACCAAAGGTTCATCGCAAAGAGGTCGCAAGTGGTTAGAAAATGGTCGAAAATGGTCGTTGATGGTTTTGACAATGGTCGCAAGGAGGTTGGTGATCATTAGTTTGGTCGCAAGGAGGTCGTCGGTGAATGTGGGGTCCTTGGTCCAAAGGGAAGCGAAGGAAATGAGGAAAGTGGAGAAGATAGGAAAAATAAGGGGGCAGAGGGAGGTGAGGAAAGAAAGTGGGAGAAGATAGGACAATAAGAGAGCAGAGGGAGGTGAGGGAAGAAAGTGGGTAGAAGATAGGAAATAAGAGAGCAGAGAGAGGTGAGGGAAGAAAGTGGGAGAAGATAGGACAATGAGGGAGCAGACGGAGGTGAGGGAAGAAAGTGGGAGAAGATAGGATGATGAGGGAGCAGAGGGAGGTGAGGGAAGAAAGTGGGAGAAGATAGGACAATGAGGGAGCAGAGGGAGGTGAGGGAAGAAAGTGGGAGAAGATAGGACATGAAGAGAAGCAGAGGGAGGTGAGGGAAGAAAGTGGGAGAAATAGGACAATTGAAGGGAGCAGAGGAGGTGAGGAAGAAAAGTGGGAGAAGATAGGATGATGAGGGAGCAGAGGGGGTGAGGGAAGAAAGTGGGAGAAGATAGGAAAATAAGAGAGCAGAGAGAGGTGAGGGAAGAAAGTGGGAGAAGATAGGACAATGAGGGAGCAGAGGGAGGTGAGGGAAGAAAGTGGGAGAAGATAGGACAATGAGGGAGCAGACGGAGGTGAGGGAAGAAAGTGGGAGAAGATAGGAAATAAGAGAGCAGAGGGAGGTGAGGGAAGAAAGTGGGAGAAGATAGGACAATGAGGAGCAGAGGGAGGTGAGGGAAGAAAGTGGGAGAAGATAGGACAATGAGGGAGCAGAGGGAGGTGAGGGAAGAAAGTGGGTAGAAGCTAGGAAAATAAGGGAACAGAGGGAGGTGAGGGAAGAAAGTGGGAGAAGATAGGACAATGAGGGAGCAGAGGGAGGTGAGGGAAGAAAGTGGGAGAAGATAGGACAATGAGGGAGCAGACAAAGGTGAGGGAAGAAAGTGGGAGAAGATAGGATGATGAGGGAGCAGAGGGAGGTGAGGGAAGAAAGTGGGAGAAGATAGGAAAATAAGAGAGCAGAGAGATGTGAGGGAAGAAAGTGGGAGAATATAGGACAATGAGGGAGCAGAGGGAGGTGAGGGAAGAAAGTGGGAGAAGATAGGACAATGAGGGAGCAGAGGGAGGTGAGGGAAGAAAGTGGGTAGAAGATAGGAAAATAAGAGAGCAGAGACAGGTGAGAGAAGAAAGTGGGACAAGATTGGACAATGGGGGAGCAGAGGGAGGTGAGGGAAGAAAGTGGGAGAAGATAGGACAATGAGGGAGCAGACAGAGGTGAGGGAAGAAAGTGGAGAAGATAGGATGATGAGGGAGCAGAGGGAGGTGGGGGAAGAAAGTGGGAGAAGATAGGAAAATAAGAGAGCAGAGGGAGGTGAGGGAAGAAATGGGAGAAGATAGGAAAATAAGAGAGCAGAGGGAGGTGAGGAAGAAAGTGGGAGAAGATAGGGAGAAAGAGAGCAGAGAGAGGTGAGGGAAGAAAGTGGGAGAAGATAGGACAATAAGGGAGCAGAGGGAGGTGAGGGAAGAAAGTGGGAGAAGATAGGAAAATGAGGGAGCAGAGAGAGGTGAGGGAAGAAAGTGGGAGAAGATAGGAAAATAAGAGAGCAGAGGAGGTGAGGGAAGAAAGTGGGAGAAGATAGGACAATAAGGGAGCAGAGGGAGGTGAGGGAAGAAAGTGGGAGAAGATTGGACAATGAGGGAGCAGAGGGAGGTGAGGGAAGAAAGTGGGAGAAGATAGGACAATGAGGGAGCAGAGGGAGGTGAGGGAAGAAAGTGGGAGAAGATAGGACAATGAGGGAGCAGAGGGAGGTGAGGGAAGAAAGTGGGAGAAGATAGGAAAATAAGGGAACAGAGGGAGGTGAGGGAAGAAAGTGGGAGAAGATAGGAATAAGGGAGCAGAGGGAGGTGAGGGAAGAAAGTGGGAGAAGATAGGACAATGAGGGAGCAGAGGGAGGTGAGGGAAGAAAGTGGGAGAAGATAGGACAATGAGGGAGCAGACAAAGGTGAGGGAAGAAAGTGGGAGAAGATAGGATGATGAGGGAGCAGAGGGAGGTGAGGGAAGAAAGTGGGAGAAGATAGGAAAATAAGAGAGCAGAGAGATGTGAGGGAAGAAAGTGGGAGAATATAGGACAATGAGGGAGCAGAGGGAGGTGAGGGAAGAAAGTGGGCGAAGATAGGACAATGAGGGAGCAGAGGGAGGTGAGGGAAGAAAGTGGGTAGAAGATAGGAAAATAAGAGAGCAGAGGGAGGTGAGGGAAGAAAGTGGGAGAAGATAGGACAATGAGGCAACAGAAGGAGGTGAGGGAAATCGGAGAAAAAAGGGAAGCAACAATGATTTCCTCAAATAACTCATCGTTGGAATAGTATGTCCACCCCTACCCCTCTCCTTCACTCCATTCCCCAACACTTTCCCTCTCTCCCTCTCACTTTCGAACCTCCCTCTTTCATTCAATTCCCTCTGTCCCCCCCAGATCCACACCATTCATTTTTTGTCTTCATCCTCAATCAATCCTTCGCCTTTCTTAGCATCCATCCCTAGCCTTCCATCCATCACCCCCTCCCTCCTTCCTCTCCCTCCCCTTCCCCCACCCCTCTCTATTTCCAACACCAAAGACCCTATAATACTAAGACGGCTCACTCCCTAGCTCTCCCATGTAAATTTTGCAGTGCCACCTTGTGGTGGGTTTCATCAGCCCGGCTGCTGGTTGGTGTTTCACATGTAAACAAATACAATTATATTATATATGAGATAGGTAAGTATGAATACACATCAATATGAAATTGCTATGAACAAATACAGATCATCATCAGCATCATCATCATCATTGCCATCATCACACATCTTTCACATTCATATATACATTTATACATATAATATAGCAACTGTTTAACCAAGAGAACAGCCAGCGCACCAAGTGGTGGGTTTTATCATTTTGATTACACAGTACAGGCTGAGTGAGCTGTCTTAGTATTATAGGGTCTTTGCCCACACCAACCCCGGTTGTGAATTTATCTTAACAAACAATCAGAACCACCCTCAGAGACTCTTTTGATAGCCTTGATCTGAGACTGACGTCCCCTTTTTGCAATCATCGTCAAATTCCAGTTCAAAAAGAAAATGATCGCAAAGAATCACACAATTATGGACCAGGACACGATGGTAGATCCAAGATGGCGGCGGCTTGAGGGAATGCTTGTTGCCAACCGGAAGACGGAAAGATGGCGCAAAACCTACAAGGCCTGGGAGCTCAAGCGGTGATAATGGTTATCATCAGCAGCAGTTTTATTTCTTATATAGACGAGTGCTGAAATATACACTGTACCATATATGTCCCAATAGAAGCACGCCCCCCCCCCCCCCCATTTCAAGATTGAAAGCGCGCACAAATTTACAATAATATTCGGACTGAATGCACATAACATAAGACAATCCCACTTTATTTCAGAGGCACAACAAAAACAAATCCATGAAATTCCTTAACTTTGAATAGATGCGCATCCATGTGTCTGCACTTGTGCAGTGCGCGTCTATTGGGACATATAGGGTATATATACATACACCACCGAACAAAGTGAGAAAATTGTAAATATTGCCATTTGATCTTGGAATTATTTATTATTAATACATGGGTATATCCTATTCACTAATCAAATTAAAAGCTTGTTTTATTTAACGATGCCTCTAGAGCACATTGTTTTTTTATTCATTTGCTATTGGACATCAAACATATAGTCATTCTGACATAATTCTTTGGAGGAAACCCACGGCCACCGCATAGGCTACTAGTATTACTGATCAAATTTTATAGTGGTACAGTGAGTGGCGGTTACAGTGTGAAAGGGGTGGTGGCGCCACCCTTTGAGCTGAGGTGGGGAGGCTGGAGTAGTAGATGACTATGAGAGACTCCCACAGTCCATGGAGCCGAGTGACCGATGAGGGAGAGGAGGGATATTCCGGGTTATTATACTCATATAATTCTTATGCAGCATATATATATATATATATATATCCATATACAGTAAAACCTCTCTATACCGACTAAGGATATTCTCACTCTCTAAACCGTCCACCTCCATGAATGGACCACTTAAGGTCGGTCCCATGGACGGTCGATTTAGAGAGGTTTTAGTGTATATATATCTATATATATATATGTATATATATATATATATATTCATCACATATATATATATATCTGATGTATAGTAATTATACGAGTTTAATTTATGGAAGTTATTACCAACCATTTCTTCACAATTTCATTTTACTTGATACTCTTTGTGGCGCCCCCTATCGGGTTCTTCACCACACTAACAATACCACTGACGAGTCTACTCCCGCACTCACTCAATTAAAAAAAAATAGGCAAGGGATAGTTAACCTCTTACCAAAGATTACTCTCAACACACTTCTCAGTCGTGGTATTTTTTCCAACTGTGCTCTCAATTTATATATTATACGTATGTATATGTGATGTATAAGTTATTATACGAGTATAAACCCACAGAAGGGGGAAATGCATGCTTGTAATCCTGCCCGAGTTCATGCACTTGACAGGTGGCACGCCCATGTTCTGCCATCGTGGCCTACTTTGGCATTCGGAGTCACTCACTCAGGAGGAATGTCTTACATATAGATATACACATGTATGTAAATGTGTATATATATATATATTTATACTTTTTTCTAGGATTTA
This sequence comes from Branchipolynoe longqiensis, assembly GCA_030323885.1. NCBI lineage: Eukaryota > Metazoa > Annelida > Polychaeta > Phyllodocida > Polynoidae > Branchipolynoe > Branchipolynoe longqiensis. The sequence goes on along the minus strand of CM059202.1, from coordinate 29,668,349 downwards.
TATATTTAAACTTTCTTTTAAAGTATGAAGTGCCAGCACTGGTATATATATGGCATTCTCTGTGGCAGAGTGGTTAGAGTGTCTGACTTTTTTCTAGGTCAGACTCCTAATCTGAGGGTCGGCGGTTCGATTCCCCATGCCCCCAGCTCTGCCAATTTGGATTTCCACCGATGTGTATAACTTACAGTGTCATCAAATGCAGGTTGCTCTCATACCATGTCTATGTGCTCTGGGAGGTTAAAAATCCCTTGGGTCGGTAAAAATGTAGACTTGGGCTTTCTATCGACCAGCAGTGGAGTGGGGAAGACCACTCCACTGACAATTTTTTTTTTAAAAGCCGACAAAAATGAGAGACAAATAAGTGTTCACACTTCCTGTCTACCATTCGCTATATCGCTATATATGTGATATATATAACGTATTAAATACTATTATGCAAGAATACAGGCGCGGAAGCGACCTACATGTACTTCATTATTATTATATTATTATACCATTGCTTCTATGTCCACCATTCTGTACCTCCCCGGTGCGACCGGTGGCGCCACCACCGGCTGTTACTGCAACCAGCGGACGCGGGAACCTCACTCGCATCGGAGGACATATGCTTACTAAATGTCTTATTTCAATCAAATATAACAATTTGCAAATATAATATCCGTGTGTACTGAACAACATTGGTCTGAATGCACAGTTGCCATTTGAAGAGATGCACTACTGTGCATCATGACTATTTAAAGCTGCATAGTCAGATGAATATATCAAATTTTCCAAACCACCTAAATTTGATTTTACATATTAGAGCGGCTGTCACACATCACCAGATTGAGCAATGGACAGAATTGTCTAGTCCGGTGGTGTTCGGGCGTGATAAGTATCAAAATGTATTAAAATGTGTCAAAATGTTGCGATATCGGGTCAAAGGCCACTGGACGAATGGACATGAAACGGACATGAATGGATAACCAACGGATGGTAAGCGGACTAAACGGACTCAAACAGGACAAGTACCATAGAGTGTCAATCCTGTAGCATCCATTCCAAGTTTTCTGCATGTTCAAAACTTGTACCGGATCGGGCCGGATATCAACGGATATGCAACGGATATGCAATGGACAAAAACCGGACTTTACCGGATATCAACAGACTTTGTTCGGTTTCTTTCCGTTTCCCCAATCCAGTGATGTGTGACAGCCGCTAGTTGGATACCAGTGCACTTATTATTTTTTTTCTCTTGAAGATTTATACCGCCTATCATGGATAAGTCTGAATAGACTTGTTTTCACCATTAGACAGTTTGTCGATGGAAAGCCCGAGCCTACACTTTTTACCGACCCAAGGGATTTTTAACCTCCTACACCACATAGACATGGTATGAGAGCAACCGGCCTTTGATGACGCTGTATGTTATACACAGCGGTGGAAATCCAAATTGGCAGAGTGATTAATTAAGCACTTGTCACCACACAGAAGGGGATATTGAGGCAATTTAATAGAACCTGTTACTGCAGAATCATATGGTGTCAGAGTCTCGGCGTACTTGCCAAAATGAATTTGAACTTCAATTATCTCAAAAGTTTGCCATTTAAAACACAAATACAGTAAAACCTGTCTAATATAACCGACCACCTTCACAGATCGACCACTCCCCTATATGGATAGCTTTATTTGGGTCCCAAACGATCGCCCATACAATACCATTGTGTGATTGTGGCGATTTAAAAAAACCTCCCTAAACCGACCACCTCCCTAAATGGACCCTTTAAAGTCGGTCGCTTTTGAGAGGCTTTACT
>CM059202.1:29649476-29666056 GCA_030323885.1 Branchipolynoe longqiensis | reverse complement strand
ACCCTCCACACCCTCCACATCCAACACCCTCCACACCCTCCACATCCAACACCCTCCACACCCTCCACATCCAACACCCTCCACACCCTCCACATCCAACACCCTCCACACCCTCCACATCCAACACCCTCCACACCCTCCACATCCAACACCCTCCACACCCTCCACACCCTCTGCACTTTCTACATCCTCCACTCTCCACCCCCTCCACCCCCTCTAAACCCTTCACTCTCCATACCCTCCACACCTTGCAAACCCTCCACCATCCACACTCTTTGCCTTACACACTCGCCCTCCACGCCTTACACACTCTCCACACCCTCTACACCTTCACTCTCCACACCCTCCACACCTTCACTCTCCACACCATCCACACCCACCACACCCTCCACACCCTCCAAACTATCCACACCCACCACACCTTCCACACCTTCCACACCCTCTACACCCTCCACGCACTCCACACCCTCCACACCCACAGCACCCACGACCCTCCACACCCTCCTTACCTGCACACACACCACACCCTCTCCACACCATCCATACACCTACCACACCCTCCACTCTCTCACACTCCACAACCTCCAGGCCCTCCACGCTACCCTCCACGCACCTCACACTTGCCTCCACACCCTCCACTCCCTCCACACTCCTCCACACCCCCACACCCTCCACACCCTCCACACCCTCCACCCCCCCACACCCTCCACACCCTCCACACCCTCCACACCCTCCACCCCTCCACACCCTCCACACCCTCCACACCCTCCACACCCTCCACAACCTCACACCTCACACCCTCCACAACCCTCCTCACCCTCCACACCCTCCACACCCTCCACGCCCCCTCCACACCCTCCCCACCCTCCACACCCTCCACACCCTCCACACCCTCCACACCCTCCACACCCTCCACCCTCCACACCCTCCACACCCCACCCCCCCCCCCCCTTCCACAACACATCATGGCAGCAGTTAAGGCCCCATTTAACATCAACATTTTAATTAAACAACAACCCCAAGAAAACACCACCAATCCCCCTACACAAAAAACACCACCCAAAACACCAACAAAAACAACAACAAAACACACACACAAAAACACCTGGAGACACAAACCATTTCATTACAACCTTACTTCATTAAGACCACCTCTTTTTTTCAACCGCTTTCTACTGCGGTTAAGACATATCCATGCAGCCGCAGAGTAACACACCGGGTGCATATAGAGCATTGCGTGCCCTATCTAGAAATATAGCATGCTGCAGACCGGTGTAGGGCGTTGAAGACACTACCCCGTTGAAAACGCTATGGTAGTGGTTTGAACCTGGAGGCCCTGTCACACTACGACGTTTCTCACGAACGTTCTTCAACGCGTGGCGACGTGTTGCCTTTTTGGTCGAAACGTCAGTACACGCGGTACGTTACCGGCGCGTTACTGGCGTGTTACCAGCGTGTTACCGGCGCGTCGGTACACGTTGAGGGATAGCAACGTGTGAATCGACACGTCGGCGGCCGTCGGCGCGCATCGGGCCACGTCGAGGTTTTGTGCTTGCACAAAACCTTTGACGGGCTGCAACGCGCGTTAGCGTGTTGGCGGGCACGTTATGGACTCGTTAGCAACACGTCAACACCCGTTGGCGGCACGCTGGCAGAACGCTGATCAACGTCGCTTAACGTTGGCCTTTTTTTTGCCAAAATGCGACCGTTCCGTTGCCCCGTCGGCAACGTCCCATCGACGGGTAGTGGGCACGCCATTGGTGTTGCTCCAGCATTTCTCAGCGCGTTGGACGTGTTGCCGGCGCGCCTGGATGCATTGGCGGCAGGTGTGGACGCGCTGCCGGCACGTCCTGACGTGTTGGTGGCGGGTATGTACGCGTTGACACGCTACTAACATGACACCAACGCGCCATTCCCATGCCGTCAGCGTGCCGGCGGCGCGCCGACAACACGCCGACAACATGCCGATAACACGCTGATGGCACGCTGGGAACCCGTTGGCGGCAAGTGACACTTTGTTCTGCCGCGCGTCGAACCCCATTGGCCGCGCGCTAATAGCACGCTACTAACACGCTGCGCCCCGTCAAACTTTCTCCCAAAGCGCCGAAGAGTTGGACGTGTGTCGACGGGTTGCAAATATTTTGAGCATTGCCGGCACGCCGGTGAGAAACGTCGTAGTGTGACAGGGCCTTTAGTTCAAAACACGACCATAGTGTTTTGAACTTAAGTTGAAGACACTACTGTTAAGTTCAAAACACTATCCCTACGTAAGTCCAAAACACTACCCAAGTTCAAAACACTATCATAACACGGCAGTGCGGGCTGTAATGTCGCAACGGGTACTGGCATTTGAAGCATGTTCTAGTTGGTTTGATTGCTGGGAGTTTTACATCCTGGCAACATCTAAGGTCATATCCTTTCTGTATGTAAGGAATTTGTAATTGTATGCATTTATTGTATCACCTCAGTTTATTGTAAACATACCTTGCAGAGAGTTAAAATAAAAGAATTGAATTGAATTGAATTGACATATCAGAACGCACATTCTAGTAGTAAACACTGATAGCGCTGCAGTGTCTGCACCATCTTCGCTGATGGTGCTGCGACAATTTTAGCACATATTAGTAGTATATGCTGATAGCACTGCGGCATCTGCACCACGTATTAGTATACGCTGATGGTGCTGCAGCAACTGCACCACATATTAGTATACGCTGATGGTGCTGCAGCGTTTGATGCACATATTACTCATATATGCCACACACTGCCCCCCCCTACTGCATACTGCCCCACCTTACTGCATACTGCCTCACCCTACTACAAATGACAATGACCATGCAGCAATTATATATAAAAGAAATATTAGAGTAGTGTTTTGAACTTAAGGATAGTGTTTTGAGGGTGGCCAAAGTAGTGTTTTGAACCTACCTTCAACTAGGTTGAAAACACTACGGTAGTGTTTTGAACCTAGGTTGAAAACACTACCGTAGTGTTTGTGTGGGGTAGTTTTTTTAACTTACTACACCGGCGCCGTGCTCTATTCGGAGAGAGAGTCATGGCAAAGCTGCTGATGAAATGCCATCCCCAGGGGATGATGGCATGGAATGTCAGCGCAGCAGAAACGGATAACATCAGCCAAGTGAAGCTCCCCCCACCCCCAGGACCCCAACCCCATCGAGTCCTCCTCTCTCCCCCGCCTACAGCACCTCCCCAGCCACCTCCCTCCATCCAACCCTGCCCCCAGCCCCCCTCCACCCCTCCCAAGACCCCTTCGACCCTTCCCACCCTCCCTCTACCCCCTCCCTTAATCCCCCTCTCCACCCCACCCCCATATTCCCCCTCTCTCTCAGCCCACGCCCCAGCCCCCCCCCCCCCGTCCACCCGTCCCCAGCCCCCATCTACCCCCTACCTAATCCCCACTCGCCCCCCCCCACCCCAGCCCCCCCTACCCCCGCCCTCAGTCCCCTCCACCCCCGCCCCCTCCCCTCCCGTCCCACCCCCTCCCTCACCCCCGCTTCCCTCCCCCCGTCCCTACCCCTCCACCCCCGCCCACTTCTCCCCCGCCCCAGCCCCCCTATCCCCGTCCCCAGTGCCTCTCCACCCCCGCACCCCTTGCTCCCCCACACCCCTCCCCCACACCCCTCTCCCCCCCCTCTCCTCCCCCTACCCTCCCCCCTCCCCCTCCCCCTCCCCCTCCCCCCCCCCCCTCCGCCATCCTGGTCCCCTGCACTGCGGTATTTAGGCAGCCTCACATCAGGTCAGCTGTCCGCTCTCCGGCAACCAGCGAAGATATCGGCTTGACAGCTGGGTCCCGAGCCCGGGCAGTGTAACTGTAACGTGTAAGCATGCATTGCAGGTGTGCAAAAATGCCCACTGGACATGCCGCTCGATAACATTTTTTGCGAAGCCCAGCGTTCGGCTATAGCGTGGAACCCTTGGAAGTGAGTATGGCCACGGATTTCCTTAAAAATGCCAGCCACACTTTGGGTGACGCCCCCTCCCCCCCAAGAAAAAGAAGACGCGCTGGATTTAGCAATTCTTTTCGACATTCTCCCAGGCCATCGGGGTTTCTGGATTTGCAGACTGCGCAGCCCGCTATTGACCTCACTCGGAGGGTGTCCTGCGAGCTTTGCACTTGGCACCTTGATGGGGAGGGTGTCTGGTGTTTCTTCAAAAGAGTTTACAAAAGTGTGTCAATTCTCTGAGGATCATGGACACTCTCCTCTCTTGGATGGTGTTGGGATGTCGCGCATGACAGGAAGTGGCATGTACAGTTAGTTGTCTTATGATGCAGGTGCTTGGATTTGAACCATGATGCGTAGAAGTTGGATCCCCATCCACATGTAATGTATGCGGTGTGGTAAATGTGGTTGGATCCCAATTGTGATCTTTACGGGTGGATCTTAATTCTCACCCATGCAGTTGGATTCCAATCACTATGTACATGGTTGGATCCCAAACATTGCAGATGCAGTTGGATCCCAGTTGGACTCCAATCACTGTCAACACAGCTGGATCCCAATCACTGTCAACACAGTTGGATCCCAATCACTGTCAACACATTTGGATCCCAAGCACTGCCAACACAGTTAGAACACAGTTGGATCACATTTGGATTCCAATCACTATCAACACAGTTGGATTGCAATCACTGTCAATACAGTTGGATCCCAATCACTGTCCAAACAGTTGGATCTCAATTATTTCCTATGTAGTTGGATCCAAATCACTACCCACACAGTTAGATCACAGTTGGATTCCAATCAATGCCAACATATTTGGATCCCAATCACTGTCAACACACTTGTATCCCAAGCACTGCCCACACATGTGGATCCCAGTTGGATCATTGCTGGATCCCAGTCACTGCCAACACAGTCGGATCCCAATCACTGCCAACACAGGTGGATCCCAGTTGGATCCCAGTTGGATCCCAGTTGGATTCCAATCACTGACAATACAATTGGATCCCAATTACTCTCAACACAGTTGGATCCCAAACACTGCATATACAGTTGGATCCCAGTTGGATTCCAAACACGGTCAACACAGTTGGAACCCAAGCACTGCCAACACAGTTTGATCACAGTTAGATCACAGTTGGATCCCAATCACTGGCAACACAGTTGTATCCCAATCACTGTCCAAACATTTGGATCCCATTTAGTTCCCAGGTAATTGGATCCCAGTCCTTCCCATCTAGCTGTCCAGACAGTTGGATCCTAATTCTTATGCATGCAGTTGGATCCCAATCAGTGCACAACACAGTTGGATCCCAATCACTGTCCATACAGTTAGATTTCAATCACGGCCCATTTGTTCAATCCCACTTCTGACCCACATAGTTGGAACCCAATCACTTTCAATACCATTAAATTCCAATCACTGTCCACATAGTTGGATTCCAAGCACTGGCTACACAGTTGGATCCCAAACACTTCCCACCCAGTTGGCTCCCAATCACTTTCCACTTAGTTGGATCGTAATCACTTTCCACACAGTTGGACCCCAAGCACTGCCTACACAGTTGGATCCCAAGCACTTTCCACCGCTGGATCCCAATCACTGTCCATACAGTTGGATCCCAAGCACTTTTCACAGTTGGATCCCACTCACTGTCCATACAGTTGGATCCCAAGCACTTTCGACAGTTAGATCCCAATCACTGTCCATACAGTTGGATTCCACCCACTGCCCACCCAGTTGGATCCCAGTTGGATCCCAATCACTGCACATACAATTGGATCCCAGTTGGATCCAAATCCCTGTCCATTTGTTGGATCCAAATCATTGTCCATACATTTGGCTCACATTCATTATCCTTATAGTTGGATCATTATCCTTACACATGCAGTTGGGTCCCAATGATGTCACATTAGTTGGATCCTAATCCTTACCAATACAATTGGATCCTAATTCATACCCATGCAATTAGATCCAAATCCTTACCAATGTAATTGAATCCCAAGCATTGTCCATGCAGTTGGATGACAAGCCTTAGCTCTACAGCTGGATCCCAATAATGCCAAATTAGTTGGATCCCAATGATGCCCTATCCATTTGGATCCCAAGCCTCACCCGTGAAGTTGGATCCCAATGATATCCCATAATTTTGGATCCCTATAATTGGCCAAAACAGTTAGATCCGTATCCCTTCCTCATGCAGTTGGATCCCTGTCATAAGCCATAATTTTGGATCCCTTTGATTGCTTAACAAAAGATGCCACCAACTACTTTAACTTAACAAGAGGCTGAATCTACTACCTTAGCTTTACATAAAAAGGAAAAAAGAAACTTGTTTTATTTAACGACACATCTGGAGCACATATATTTTGATTATCGCTTATTGGACTTCAAACATATGGTCGGTCATTCTGACATATTTCTTTGGAGGAAACCCGCTTCCGCCACATAGGCTACTGTTTCCGATAAGCAGCAAGTGCTCTTTTATATGCAATTTCCCACAGACAGGACAACACATACCACAGCCTTTGATGAACCAGTTGTGGGCCACTGGTTAGAACGGAAAATAGCCCAAACTGCAAATGGGTCCACTGAGCAGGATCGATCGGATGACTGATACCTTCGTGGGTGGACACTCTTCCACCTGAGATACGTCCCGATCCTAGCTTAACAGGAAGCTCTGCACCAACTACAATAGTTGAACTAATGGATTGCACCTAGCACCAGCTGAGGATGTTCACAATAGGAAAGTAGCTCATAATACTCAACTATTTATTTTATCCACAATACTATTAAAGAAATACTTTGTTTTCACAATATTAGATTTTAAATTATATCGATTAAGATATATTCAAATTCTTAAATTAGGTTTTGCAGGAATACAACTTTGAAGTCATCAAATCCAAACATAAACCAACTACCTATTACGTACAAGCCTATAATATGTAAATAGAGTAGGCTAGTCTAGAATTAAGTGTAGGAAAGAATAAAAAGAGGAAGACTCTTACCAAGAATATCCAAAAAAACTAACATATATCACTAACCACAAACCATAATCTTAGGAAATATAGACCGATAACTGCCCAGCATTGAAAACAAGCTCGATCATCCAAGTGTAGTGGTCTGCACTGACCTCTCAGGCAAGTAACCACATAGACAGGTAGGTATGGGGAGTGTATTGATATCAGGGAGCCTAGGTGATGTAATGGTTTGCACACTGGCCCGGAATGCAAAGAGATGTGGGTTCGAGTCCCGCTCTAGGCGCAGTATTTCCCATTTTCATCCCCCCACGACACTGGTTGCCGTGATCAGGATCCTGTACAAGCTTTGCGCTGTATGGTTGTTGAACCTACCCTGTGTATGTATGTGTTAGTGCATTGCCTGTATGTATGTAATTGTAAGCATTACAAGACTTACAATTCCAGGGGGACGAGTGTAGTGGTCTGCACTGACCTCTCAGGCAAGTAACCACATAGACAGGTAGGCGTGGGGAGTGTGTTGATATCAGGGAGCCTAGGTGGTGTAATGGTTAGCACACTGGCCCGGAATGCAAAGAGATGTGGGTTCGAGTCCCGCTCTAGGCGCAGTATTTCCCATTTTCATCACCCCCACGACACTGGTTGCCGTGATCAGGATCCTGTACAAGCTTTGCGCTGTATGGTTGTTGAACCTACCCTGTGTATGTATGTGTTAGTGCATTGCCTGTATGTATGTAATTGTAAGCATTACAAGACTTACAATTCCAGGGGGACGAGTGTAGTGGTCTGCACTGACCTCTCAGGCAAGTAACCACATAGACAGGTAGGCGTGGGGAGTGTGTTGATATCAGGGAGCCTAGGTGGTGTAATGGTTAGCACACTGGCCCGGAATGCAAAGAGATGTGGGTTCGAGTCCCGCTCTAGGAGCAGTATTTCCCATTTTCATCACCCCTACGACACAAGCTTAAATGCTATGGACAGCATAAACATCCCAGCGGGAAAAAAAACACGGAAAAAAACCTGATTATGCTAGTTGGATCCCTATCCCTTAAGGCCCTGTCACACTTTACCGGATTGAGGATACGGACAGACCCGGACAAGTACATTCTAATCCGTGTGTGATTCGGACTTGAAATGTATCGATTATGTAACGGACGGTAATGGATGGGTAACAGATGGTAATGTATGGCTGCCAGATGGGAACGGACAGTAACGGTTGATAACTTATCTAACAATCAACGGACAATTCAGTATACAAAAAGAACTATAACGAACGGCAACGGATGTGTAATGGATATGTAATGTTTCTTTTTTTTCTTGGTACATTAGTTGTTTAAGCAGGGGGAAATTTCAGTCGCAGACGACTGGTCTTCCTCATTGCATTGCTCCTTGCCCTACCCTAGTAATACCGAGCATCTGGGGCCATATGCATGGAGCAGTGTTAGAGAGCCAAACCGCGTTTAGGGAGGGATTTCTGGTTTAGCGCCGAAAAGTTGGTATGCATGGAGTAGTGTTAGGCCTAACACCGCGCGTTTAAACTAGGTTAAGCTAAACCAGAAAAAAGCTGGTTTACAGGCGATGTTAGTTATCAAATCTATTCAATGCGATCATATTTAACAGAATTAGCTACCAAATAAGTTAAATTTGACCAATTTAACCCTAAATTCGAAGCGTTATTAAGGCTACCGCCGTAACGGCGGAGATATTAACAGTTATATTTTCGAATCGACAAACGTAAAGTAAACAAATCGTCGCCATCGCGAAAGCCGCGTCGACGTCGACATCCATACTGGCCGACGTCTACGCACTGGCGGCAATGTATTAGCGATTTGTTTACTTTACGCTCGTCGATTCGAAAATATAACTATTAATATCGCCGCCAATGCGGCGGTAGCCTTAATAACGCTTTGACTTTAAGGTTAAATTGATAAAATTTCACTTATTGCATATGTAATTCTGTTAAATATGATCGCATTCAATAGATTTGAGCCTAATATATGGCTACAAACGCAGAGGGATTTCCCAAATCTATAAATACATTCACATTTAGCTAACACTCACCGTTTAGGTGCCCATGCATACGAGAACGACACCGCCGATAACCGGTGTTAGCTACCCTCTGTTAGAGCGATAACACCACACGCCGCTAACACTGCTCCATGCATATGGCCCCTGGCTAGGAAGAGATAAGTGTCAATTTTTAAGTCATTCCTTTGACTCAACCAGGATTCGAATCCACGATCCCATGATCTACCAACACGGGAGATGGACGCTCTAACTCATCGTCTAACCCGTCTGGTTGGTGATGTATTTATTGGCAGCCATTTTTGTCTTTATTTATCAACTATTCTGACCCTTCTTCGACAAGGGTCAGCAAATTAAAGCTCTTACTTCTACAGCGGACAATTACTACTAATACGCATGTGCCGACAACTGCCACTAGTCGTAATAATATTATTAATAATAATAATAATGACAAGCAATACAAGAACAACTCATGAAATAGAATTGATAGGTAATTAATTATAAGACCATGGGACGCGGTGGCCGAATCGGTAGAGCGCAGGATTCCCATGCGGAAGGTCGGGAGTTCGAATCCCAGCCGACTTACACCAACGTCCAACATCACCCCTCGCTTCGGATAGGGCAATGACTGGTTGGCTCAGTGTCAGGATAATGTGACTGAGTGGGATATCAGGTCATGATGCTGGTGGCCTGGTCTCCCAGTGGGCCAGCACTAAAACGCCGCCATGAATGCGCACTGTGACAAGTCGGTGCTCGTCCTGATATGACCCTAGATGTTGCCAAGACATAAAACTCCAACAACCAACCAATCAACACGGATCCCCATTGGGCCAACAATAGAAGACCCACTTGTGCAGATCTTGCAGCGTTCATGAAGCAACAACCACTGCACCTCCTCCTCCTCCCCACCCCACTCACTCCCCCATCCCCACCCCACCCCTATCTCCATCCGAGCCTTCCAGATATTACTTCAGACCCATTTATTATTACCGTTATTTTTGTTATTGAACTGCGATCAGTTCTAAGGACACTTTTCTTCCCCCCCCCCCCCCCCCCACCCCAGATTCTTTTTAAATAATTTCTTTTAAATGATTTCTTTTTTAAATAAACTTTTCCTCGCTTGGAAATAAATCTTACTCGGATACCAATCGCTCCACTCCCCCTCACCACCCCGACCCCGACCCCCACCCCCAACTCTTCCTCACAGCTGACATTTCATCTGACTTAGATCAAAGTTGGGTGTGATTTTACTGATTGAGTTGAAGACGGATCACCCAATTTCAAAACCTGACCGCACAGCCAAAAATAATTTTCTTTGTGAATTTCTTTTTTGTTGTCATTATCCTTTTTAATCACTCCTCTCCCCATAAAAAAAGCGCACACCACGTCACGTTGAAATTTAATTGTTCTATTTCGATGGATACAGTTGCTCTGTGGGATGTTTTTTTAATTTAGTTTTTATTGATACAGTATTTATTCTGCCCATAGCGTGTAAGCGCCCACGAGGGTGCTTATTTTCAAAGTTGGAAAGCTGTGAGGAAATGTTATGGTGTAGTGTATGCCTGAGTTCCAGTTCCAGATTGGTATCCGGGACGTCCACCAGCATTTATTTAAGTAGTTAGAATTTATGTTAGTTTTTGGGGGGTATAACTTCCTATCATATAACTAATATCTTAGCCTAGTATGTACATCTAGTGATATGGTAATAGACTTGTGGATGAGGACGTGTTCCTAGAATTAGTTTATTTGTTTTGTTTTCAGCTTTCCTTTCACTTGTGCCCTGTCCCTAGTTAGTGCCTAGATGTGCCAGAACACATCCGTACTTACAGTGACTAGGTGGGTCGGCTGAGGTGTTAAATTGTTAACCATAGTTCTAACGGCATTGTCCCTGACTTTTTGTTTTAGCATCTTCCTTTCACCTGTGCCCTATCCCTAGTTGGTACCCGGGTGCGCCAAAACACACCCGTACCCTTCGGGACTGCGACCTGGTGGCGGGTTGTGGTATTTTATCATGCCATAGGGTATTATAGGTTGGGTTTGATGAGCATGCATGTGTTCTATTCTTGTTCTTGGTGAGGTCAGAGATGATAAATTCGTGGTTTCTTTTATTCCTTATTTGCTGCTGTGCTTTAGTTTGTTTGGGTGCCTTAGTGAATGGCTGAAATCTCACGACTCAGTGTGTATAAACATGCCAGCCACTGTGTGCAGATGCAGGACCGGAAGTAGCTACTTCTGTGTAGCGTTTCTGTGTGTTAGGTTCAACGCCGACCTACAATTTTGTAGCTTTGTTATTTATTTCATTAGACCGGACGCGGTGGTCGAAGGGGTTAGAATGCAGGCTTCTCATGCGGAAGGTAAGGAGTTCTAATCCCGACTGAGTCAAACCAATGATTTACAAGATTGATACTTATCGCTACATAGCCTGGCACTCGGTATTAATAGGATAGGACAAGGATTGGTTAGCTCGGTGTCAGGATAATGTGACTTGAGCTGTTGAGTGGGGTATCAGGCCATGCTGCTGGAAGCCTGGTCTCCCATTAGGGCAACACTATAAAGTCGCCATGAGTACACGATGTCGAAAGTCGGTACCTGTCCTGATATGACCTTAGACGTTGCCAGGATGTAAGCCCCCAACAAACAAACAAGTATTTCTTTTATGTAAATCCACATTGTACATTCACTCCCCTCCCAACATACATTTTCTTGATTTATGGGCCTGTCACATTACAATGCGTGGCCGACGTAAGAAAAAAAAAAAAAAAGTTTGGCATGCCATCCCGATATGACATTAGATGTTGCTAGGACATAAAACAACAACAAACAAACAAAGCAACAGTTTGGCACAACGAGCCTCACGCATGCACGGCAAGTGCCTAGCGTTCGCATAACGTTATTCCAGCGCGTTTAACGTATCTCGACAAGCCCCTAACATCGCCATAATGTTAGCACCCACGCGTTGTCGCACGTCGAAAGTTTTATGCAAGAACAAAACTTTGCCGATACCCTGACGCGCGCCGCCGACGCTCGCCGACCGTCGCCATCCATCAACGAATACCAACGCGCGCCTAACGCACGTGTAAAGCTTCCTGACATATCCCGACATTCCGCCAAAAAATCACATACATTGGCGAGAAGCGTCATAATGTGACAGCACCATAAGCGGGAGCAATTTCAATCGTGGACAATTGGTCTTCCTCATTCCACTGCTCCTTGCTCTATCCTAGAAAAGCAAAGCACCAGGCTAAGTAGCGACAAGTATAAATTCTTAACTTATTGGTTTCATTCAGTCGTGGAATGAAGACTAGATTCAAAATCTGTAACCCCCGACTTGCAAACAATTTTTAAATTGATATTTATTGCTAATTAGCCTGGCACTTGGCATTCCTTTTTTTTTGTTGTTGTTGTACATTCGTTGTTTAAGCAGGGGAAATTTCAGTCACAGACGAATAATCTTCCTCATTCCACTGCTCCTTGCCCTATCCTAGTAATGCCGAGCGTCTGGCTAGGAAGCGACAAGTATAAATTTTTAAGTCATTGAGTTGACACGACCAGGACTCGAACCCACGATATACCAACAGGGGAGATGGACGCTCTAACTCATTCGGCCATCCCATCTGGTTACCTTGTATATAGGACAGAAAGCAGTGGGTTGAAGAAGACCAATTATGTGCTATTGAATTTTCCTTTTCTTAATCAACGAATTTAACAAAAAGGAAACAAATAAATGTATGATTTTATCTTGATATTTTCTTTACTTTTCTTCCGCATTTCCCTCGCTATTATTGATACTTTTCTTTCAGTTTCATGATTAGCGACATCATTTTTATTAGTTCTATTAGAGCAAGCACCCTCTTGTAGAAAATAAAAATAATTGTTTCAGTTTTTTTCCTATCAATATCTTTGTCATCTCGGTCATGTTTTGATGGTTGTCATTGGTGCCATTGTTACTAGGGTGATCGTGGTGCTTGTTTTGATCGGTTTGATTGTTGTGGTTATTTTGATTGTGATTGAGATAGTTGTGATTGCTACGCTTGTCATAGTGGTGATAGAATTGGTGTGATAGTTGTAATACATGTAGTTGTTATTGTTGTGATCGTTGTGATAGTTGTAATAGTTGTGATAGTTGTGATAGTTGTGATAGTTGTAATAGTTGTGATAGTTGTGATAGTTGTGATTGTTGTGATAGTTGTGATTGTTGTGATAGTTGTGATCGTTGTGATTGTTGTGATTGTTGTGATTGTTGTGATTATTGTGAGTATTGTGATAGCTGAGATAGGTGTGAGAGTTGTGATAGTTGTGATGGTTGTGATGGTTGTGATGGTTGTGATGGTTGTGATGGTTGTGATGGTTGTGATGGTTGGAATGGTTGTGATGGTTGTGATTCTTGTGATTGTGATTCTTGTGATTGCTATGCTTGGTTGTTGTAGTGGTTTTGAAATTGGTGTGATAGTTGTGATAGTTGTGATAGTTGTGATAGTTGTGATAGTTGTGATAGTTGTGACAGTTGTGACTGTTGTGACTGTTGTGCCTGTTGTGATTGTTGTGACTGTTGTGACTGTTGTGACTGTTGTGACTGTTGTGATTGTTGTGATTGTTGTGATTGTTGTGATTGATGTGATTGCTGTGAAAGCTGTGATTGTTGTGATCGTTGTGATCGTTGTGATCGTTGTGATCATTGTGATTGTTGTGATTGTTGTGATTGTTGTGATTGGTGTGGTTGTACTGATTGTTGTGGCATTGCGATTTTTGTCATTGTTGGTGTTGTCATTGTTATCATTATTGTCATTATTTCATTGTTGTTGTCATTGTTGTTGTTATCGTCATTATTTGTGTCATTGTTGTCATTGTTTTCACTGTTGTCATTGCCATTATTGGTGTCACTCTTGTCATTATTGTCATTGAAGTCATTGTTGTCATTGTTGTCATCGTTGTAGAAATCAACTTTGTCATCATTGCTGTCTGTCTTTGTTGTCTCTGTTGGCTTCATCATCTTTGTGTCTTTGATGTCTTTGTTAGCTTTGTCGTCTTTCTCGTCTTTGTTTTCATTGTTATCGTTGTCATCATCCCTAACACGGCTTCTTTGGCTGGCCACCATAAAGAGGTCTAATTTTAATCAAATTTAAAAACGTCATTAATGAGGGGAGCAAGACGTAGCTCAGGCAGTAGAGTGTTAACCTGTGAAGGTCTTGGTCATGCTCAGTGATCCGGCTCAGTGGACACATTGCAGTTTGGGCTATTTTCCGTTACAACCAATGGTCCATAACTGGTTCATCAAAGGATGTGGTATGTGCTGTCCTGTCTGTGGGAAAGTGCATATAAAAGACCCCTTGCTGCTTATCGGAAAGAGTACCCTATGTGGCGGCAGCGGGTTTCCTCCAAAGAAATATGTCAAAATGCCAATGATAAAAATCAATATGCTCTAGAGGTGTCATCAAATAAAAAAATGTGCATATCAACACCATATGCTTTTTTCAACTTTTTTGTAAGAGACAATCTTTTTTGTTTAATCAGTTAACTGCAGTCACTAAAATTGTGTTTGAATTTGTTCTGTGTATTAAAATGATGATATGGAAGTGTGTTTAAATGGTGTTATGGATGGATCTTACATGGTTTATTTTAGCAGCTTTCTCAATATATATAAGATCCAAATCAAAAAGTGAAAAAAGTAAATTTCAACTCTGATATATGCACAACATATAAACCTTCATATGAATATTGATTCTGCTATCATTTGGAATGTTTTCACTGTTGGCTTCCATGTCACAAAAGTTGTACACAACTTTTGAGAATGATCTATATACAAATCTGACGTATGCCTATGTGGCCATCCGTGCTATACACAAAGTCTGACATTACACGCATCAGGACATCCATGCTATATAGAAATCTGACTTGTGCCTATATGGACATCCATATTATATACAACTCTGACATATGCCTATATGGACATCCATATTATATACAACTCTGACATTACGCATCATTGGTTTACATCCATGCTATATACAAATCTGACATGTGCTTTTATGGACATCCATATTATATACAACTCTGACATTACGCATATATGGACATCCATGATATATACAAATCGGACATTATGCATATCTGAACATCCATGCTATCTACAAATCATACATAGGCCTAAATGGCTATCCATGATATATAAAAATCTGACATATGCCTATTTGGACATCCATGCTATATACAAATCTGACATATGCCTATTTGGACATCCATGCTATATACAAATCTGACATATGCCTATTTGGACATCCATATTATATCAAAGTCTGACATTATGCATATCTGGACATCCATGATATATAGAAATCGGACATAGGCCTATATGGATATCCATGGTATATACAAATCAGACATAGGCCTATATAGAAATCCGTGCTATATACAAATCTGACATATGCCTATATGGATATCCATGCTATATACAAATCTGACATGTGCCTATATGGACATCATGCTATATACAAATCTGACATATGCCTATTTGGTCATCCATGCTATATACAAATCTGACATGTGCCTATATGGACATTCATGCTAAATACAAATCTGACATGTGCCTATATGGTCATCCATGCCATACACAAATCTCACGTGTACCTATATGGACATCCATACTGTATACCAATCTGACATATGGCTATTTGGACATACAAGCTATATACAAATCTGACATGTGCCTATATGGTCATCCATGCTATCTACAAATCTGACATGTGCCTATATGGACATACATGCTATATACAAATCTGACATGTGCCTATATGGACATACATGCTATATACAAATCTGACATGTGCCTATATGGTCATCCATGCTATATACAAATCTGACATGTGCCTATATGGTCATCAATGCTATATACAAATCTGACATGTGCCTATATGGTCATCCATGCTATCTACAAATCTGACATGTGCCTATATGGTCATCCATGCTATCTACAAATCTGATATGTGCCTATATGGTCATCCATGCTATGTACAAATCTGATATGTGCCTATATGGACAGCCATGCTATCTACAAAGCTGATATGTGCCTATATGGACAGCCATGCTATGTACAAATCTAACACAAGCATATGTGGACATCCATGATATTCATAAGTCTGACCCATCCATGCTATATACAAATCTGATGCACTCCCATACTATATACAAATCTGACACGCATCCAAGATATATACAAAATAATCTACCACAAATACATGCTTACATAAAACTGACACATATCTACGTTACATTCAAATCTCACACACATTCATGCTATAGCTAAATCTGACACACATCCATGATATAACCAAATCTATAGAACCAAGTATTGACAAAGTTCCAGCATGGTTTTGTCAAGGGGAGATCTTGTGTAACCCTGATACTGGCAGTTCTAGACAGACAGTATTCCGCAAGGAAGTGCTCTGGGACCGATCTGTTCATATGTTTCATTAACGACATGCCCGAGGTCATCCATGCATTCATCCAGATGTTTGCGGATGATACAAAGCTGTATATGGAGGTTAACAGCCCTGAAGATAAACAGGCGCTACAAAAAGACCTAACTGCACTTGAAGACTGGGCCAACCTGTGGCAACT
>CM059202.1:29571258-29648976 GCA_030323885.1 Branchipolynoe longqiensis | reverse complement strand
TTGTTATCTATTGCATTCGCATTATACTTATGACAGCATTTTCGTGCGGTTCTTATGACGGCCGCGATCATTGTTTGGGTGACACCAGTAAATTAACCAACGCTTCGTATGTTGTTTCACATTATTCATTAGGTACGAGATTCACCCGTACTGTTGCAGTAAGTACCGGGTGAATCTTTTATCTAATTATTCATGTGCGTAATGCCATTTGATAGTGTTATATTTCCTTTTTATGATGAGATATTGAAAATTCTAAATTGAAACATTGGAAATTAATTTAGGCATATACTGTCACTGTTTTTCCTCCACCTCCATCTGTTATTTTGCCACTAAACAAACCCACTAAACAAACACATCGGATGTAAACTGCCCACAGCCGTTTCATACTTGGTGGTTGTCAAAACAAGCGTTTGTGTGGAGTTAGCCATCCCTACTGCTGTCCCTACGTATGTATTTATGCAGGTATTGTAGGTATAGCAATACCTCAGGGAGTTTGACGCCCCTGCCTTGCAGAGTTGTAGGTACAGGTTCTTGACAGAACCGAACCGAACCGAAGGCTAAAGGGCGCATTCCATATACGCGTAATGCGTAATGCGTTATGCGTTATGCGTTATGCGAATGCCAGCATTCCATATACGCGTAATGTGTAATGTGTAATGCGTTATGTGGCGCACGACTGGCTATATTTAAAAAATAAAAATAAACAATTATTCTCCATACTGCTCTGTATGTGACCAAATATTGCATGTATATCTATGTTACTTTTTGTATGTCACATGGGGGTTCCTACCTTTATTATAACCAAATTATAGATAAGTATTCATATTTCTGTGTGCATATGGTAGCATTTTTAGCTTTCCCCTAACCCTATGTCTCCCTGGTGCCCAGCTCACCATGTGTTTCCAATTAGCACCCCTCTGACTCAGGTTTCTATTCACATCCAGCTTGACGCATAACGCATTACGCACCGATCGCTATAGGGACCGATCGAGATACTGTCTGTGTGTGTGGTGGTGTGTCTGTGTGTGTGTCTGTGTGTGTGTCTGTGTGTGTGTCTCTGTGTGTCTCTGTGTGTCTCTGTGTTGTGTCTCTGTGTGTGTCTCTGTGTGTGTCTCTGTGTGTCAGCTCCTTATCAAGTTACACTTAAACACTATAATGACACAAACCCGAAAATATTCATTTTCTGCGACTCTTGATTTATGAAGTCTGTATTTGGAAATGTGCTCCCGACAAACTGATTATTTATGGGCGGCAGAATAGCGTGAGAAACTGTGTAATTCTTATCTGACCCGATATGCTTGATCGCATTTCTTTGCTAATCGAGCCCTGTTTTCCGACTACACCTGATAGCGTACAATTAACTTTGTAGTGCTAAAGATAAGCTATCTCAATACATACTAAATCGATTACCAGTAAAGAATATATATAATACCCCTATTAACATAAATGCAAAATAACTACTGATACTGCATGTAAGTACCTGAATCCATCAGTATCTATCTCATCATAATCATTAGTTAAAAATGTAGCTTAAGTTTACTCATTTGCTATTGTCATCACTTGTTCATTCACATCATGGAGACCAGCTTTCTGTGTGTAAGGAATTTGTATGCATTTATTGTATCACCTCAATTTATTGTAAACATACCTTGCAGAGAGTTAAAATAAAAAGAATTGATTGAATTGAATATGCACAACGATTCTCCTTTAGTAGCATTCGTTCAAATAAAACATAAACTATATTTAACGCGCATTGCATTTAACGCGCAGTGCAAAACATTAGCTTCAATAATTTGAATGTTGTATGGCGAAGTGCCTAATTAAACTTTGGATTTGACAGATTCGCTCCAAATTTCTAGATAAGTAATCTAAACCAAAGTATATTTGTTCAGATTATATCAGATTATATCAGCCCAGCACAGGTCGCCGGTCCCCGGACCCCCACCCCCCCCCCACACACACACACCCTCCCCTCTCTAATTAAATGCGCCGGTGGCCGGCTTGCCCGGTGTGGCAATTGAGACCGTCCACCATTACGCCGAGGAACGGCAACACTAAAAAGCATTTTCCATGGACTTGAGCATTCTCCCTACCGAAAAGTGACACATTTCTAAAACCTCAGCATCTCTAAACAAATCGGTTGGTACACATACAGAAAACATCCGTACCCAAAACATTGTATTCAATTTATAAGGTTACTGATGATGCGCACCGAAAAATGTATTGAACGGCGGAAACTGCGACACCGGGCGTTTCGGCGGTTGGTCGTTACGCAATAAATCTTTTATTGTTAATTTAGGTTATCCCACCAGGACAGCGTGGCTGACGGGCTTCTGATTGGTCGATTTGAAATTTCCTTTGTTTAACAGGACTGATATATATCTTGTGGCGCACTAGGCACGAGTTAGTGCTGCCTCTGTCGCCATCGCAATCACAATGCGTCGTATTAACAACATTGGTTGGAGATCGAATCCCCGACCAACCCAACTAGTGCGCCATACACGGATTGTCAATGGGAGAGAAACCAGTTACTATCGTCGTGAACCTATTCGTACTAGGGGCACAATTGCAGAGAGAATCGTGCAAGTCCAAGCTCTAGCCCGTGCTCAAGCTCTAGCCCGTGCTCAAGCTCAAGCCCCAATTCTAGCTCCAATTGAGGCTCCAGCTCCAGCTCCAGCTCCTGCTCCTGCTCCTGCTCCAGCTGAAGCGGAACCTGAAGCGGAACCTGCACCTCCACCTGCACCTGCACCTGCACCTGAACCTGAACCTGAACCTGAACCTGAACCTGAACCTGAACCCCAACGTGAACCTCAAGTCCAACCGATTGATGAAGGTATTTACTTTTATACACGCATGTTATGTTTCGAAATTGTCAATTGCTTAGTACGTGTGAATACGCTAGCTTTGTAGTATGTGTTACGTTTCAGGTCGCCAAAAGGATGGATTTCTAGCTACAATTTAAGTCTTGGTTGCATGCCCTAGAGCACATATGTATCTACGTCCTCATTGTTTTACTGTTTCAATTTGACCAGTATTAGTTTCAAAAGTTTAAGATTGGCCAAGGCAGGCGAGTGACAATGCATTGAGTTTGCCGTTACGCGCAGTGCAAAACGTCTATTTTTTTATTGAAAATGTGTACCAAGCGGTTTGTCTCGTGTGTGTGGTTTTAATATTTTGCACGGCCATTGACAATGCATTGATTTTCCGGGCACGCGCAGTTCAAAACCTTTATTGTATTAAAAATGGCACAACCCTAACCTTATGAATGTAATATAGCCTAATCGTTGGATCTGTTATCTATATCTGTATCAAGCGGTTTGTCTCTATGTGTTGTGGTTTTAGCGATTTTTCACATTTTCTGTATGAAGATTGGCCAAGGCCATTGACAATGCATTGAGTTTGCCATTACGCGCAGTGCAAAACGTTTATTTAATTAAAAATTATTTGAATATGTTTTCTATTTGTGTACCAAGCGGTTTGTCTCTTAAGTGGAGTGGTTTGAAGATTGGGCACGGCCATCCATTGACAATGCATTTCCCGGTACGTGCAGTGCAAAACGTTTATTATAAATATCAAATAATCGATTAATTGAATATGTTTTCTATATGTGTATAATCCAAAGTGCTTTGTAACCAAACTGTTGTAGCTGATATGCCGCCATTTTCATCGCGCACAATAACGCCGAATCTGGTGTTTAGCTCTGTTCAAATAATGTTAAAGTTGCACAGTCCGATGGTCTTGAGTTTGAGTGACATCGCTACCTTTTGAGATATTTGAAATTCAAAATGTGAAAATAATAGATTTATACGGCTAGGGTTTTGGATTTCTATTAATTTTGAATAAAACTGACATTTTTCAATGCGCGTATCAGGAAACTCAATGGACGTACGCTTTTGCTTTGCTCCACCGGCCGTTTTCAGCGCATGCGCAGTCGGAACCGTGATGTAGTCTATTAAATCGCAGAGTTGTCATGTTTTATACAATCGAAATCTGTTCGATGAGTTTCAATCAATGACTAGGTATATTAGGTATATTATAATTTACTCATACCATTGAAAAGAGCCAAAGCAATGCTTTTAGATGATCGAACGATCATGCATATTGGTCTAGTTAGACTAGTATTAAGAAAGTTATGATTTTTTAAATATTTAAAATCGCATGGTTTTTTTCCCTGTAATAAGCGAGTTCAGCATTGTCTGTGCGCATGTGTGGGTCCGACTTCCGGTCGGCGCCGTAGGTATAAACAAAGCCACGTTTTGCACTGATTATATTAAATTGATAATGTTAGGGTTCAGGATTTCGATTAATTGTGAATAAAACTAACGTTTCACACTGCGCGTACCAGCTAACTCAATGGCAGTGAATAATCAACTCAAAGGTAGCGGGTAAATAATAAAACAGATGTAAAGAATAAATGTTGCTTCTTAGATTTTTAAATTAGGCTCTCAATTCTTTGACCCATTTTTTCGCCACCTTAAGCATGTCCGACATATAGGAGCATGGTAATATTGGGTATATATTGAGAAAAGACATTATTAATTGCGTCTATATGGTTTTCATTTACCTCCAATGTGATTTTGAACCGATTTGAACATGTCAAAGGTAGTGCAAATGTTTTAAATTGTGGCACAAACGAACTACAAACGAACTAGAAATGCATATTTCAAAGAAACCCTTTATTGGAGTGTCAATATTTATATTTCATCAGTTAGCCAAATAATGTGGGAGATAGTTTAGATCAAAAGTAAATGTTAATATTTTGTATTATGTATCTTATTGGGATGGATGTAGCTAAATACATAGAAAATTACATCACTAATTTCTGACATTGGTACACAACTTCTGAGAACGACCCAACTAGGCAAGGCGATCTATATTAAGCGACTTAACTTCCCCGTGTAAACACGGCTATAGAGTAATATTCTTCACTTCATTCCAGGCATAACCATGAATGCCCAGCGCCAAGCTCATGTAGCACGGAAGTGGAATGCAATTCGTCCACAACTAACACGCAGTCATTACCCTTCATTTGCACCACTGATGACTACATGCGCGGTTTGTTCCCGAGACACAGTAAGGCGACCGATCTTATGCCCTGACTGTGGTCCAACAGCCTACTACTGTGAAAGGTGTTTTAAAAAACACCAGAAACTTGCGCCTCTTCACATCGCCCTTATCTGGCAGGTCATTACACACACCACTTTAATTATAACACATTTGATACTATATGTATTTGTACGTTGCTATATAACCAAAAGGGCACTACTTAGAAAATTCGTCTTCATATGTTTACAGCTATGTAAAATATAAACTGATGAGATAAAAAATATAGGTATATTCCATGAATAAGATATCTGTTATGGCAGTATAACATCCGTGTCACACATGTAACATATGTTTAGGACACCACACAGTCTGCTTAATAAATATATAATCAGAATTCAATAATATCCTACTTAAAAGCATATTTATCATGGCATAATTTACAGAAATATCGAGTGCTTATATTGATAACAGATAGGAGAGTGACCTATATACATTGCTATTTAACCAAAAAACGCCAAATTAACGAGTAGAGAAGAGTGAATAACTTAAATTAACTCTATGAGGTCGATGAAAATTGAGTGTGTTCATTGCAGGGAGAGCTCTTTGTCCCATTAAACCAGCTGCGATCACCGCCTCTGCACTTGCCGTCTCATGGAAACAATATCCATGACACATGTGGGACTGCTAGAACGGGCCCCATGACCATCTTCGATGTGCACGGTCAGTTATCAGTAACCTGCTCTTGCCATAATTCCATTATGAGGTTGTTTGTGAGTGCTACGATTGATCTTGCTGTATTTTGTTGTCAGTGTTAACGTTATATTTAGTGCTGGTGAGTGATAATTCACAGCGGTTTTATAGTTATTAAGACACTAGTATTCACACATACACATACAGCCATATATCCTAAATTAGACGTGTAGCATCGCACATGTGTGTGTCCACAGTCACTACAGTGTCATTGTCACATCCACGTGAGACGTCCAAGTTACTTGCGCATGAGAACACTACCGTAGTGCAGTTTGCTTCTGTATTTTGTTGTCAGTGTTATTTCTCTACAGTGGCTGTAGCCATTTCATAACGGTCGGGCAAACCGGTTGTATTTTGTGCTGGTGAGTGATAATAGGGGATTATATCAGTTCACTCAATTCACAGCGGTTTTATAGTTATTAAGACACTAGTATTCACACATACACATACAGCAATAGTAAAAGTAAAGTATATGAGTGTTAATATATCATAAATTAGACGTGTAGCATCGCACATGTGTGTGTCCACAGTCACTACAGTGTCAGTGTCACATCCACGTGAGACGTCCAAGTTACTTGCGCATGAGAACACTACCGTAGTGAATATCAAAGAGAAGTACAGTTTCTGAGAACGACCCATATCTGAATTATATGTGTATATGTGAATTCTAAATTACAGATGTGTGTATATATGAATTAAATATATATTTCGTTGAGCAAAAGCCTTCTGTACCAAATCCGTGTCCAAGAAATCTTATTTGTGAATATCAAAGAGAAAAGCAAGAAAATATTTGATCTAAAATATCTCCCACATTATTGGGCTAAATGATGAAATCTAAATAGTGACAGGGTTCTTTGAAATATGCATTTCTAGTAGACTACCTCAACTGGTACAGTTTCTGAGAACGACCCATATCTGAATTATATGTGTATATATGAATTCTAAATTACAGATGTGTATATATGAATTAAATATATATTTCGTTGAGCAAAAGCCTTCTGTACCAAATCTCTGTCCAAGAAATCTCTGAACTGTTGTAAATTAAAACATTATTGTATACTAGATTTTGTTCTCGTAGTGTATAACTATTGCACTTATGCAAAAGGGAAGCCAGATTAGGTAATAAGCCAATATGCTTGCTCAACATTGTTCTAAGCCAATATGCTTGCTCAACATTGTACTAAATATGTATATGAAGTGTATCTACGAACTGTTGTAAATTAAAACATTATTGTATACTAGATTTTGTTCTCGTAGTGTATTTTGTAGTTAATGCCAGATTATGTACTAAGCCAATATGCTTGCTCAACATTGTATTATATATTTAGTCATTATTACAATAACAAGTATTTTGTAAACTATAGCGGGAACCGTAATGTAATCTAAACGGTGTGTTGTATTTCTGTATGATAGAAAATGCAAACAAAGGAGTAGTGACAGCAAACTTATTTTTTATTGCAATGCAATATATATACACAATTATATATATTACATATATTACAAATAATTCTATAGATAAATGACAAATGTTACATTAAAAGTACAAATAATGTACATATATTACATATATATAGATAGATACAATATAGATATTATTTACAAAAAATAGATATATAAATTACAAATATAAATAGATAAATAACAAATGTTACATTATGTACATATATTACATATATATAGATATATACAATATAGATATTATTTACAAAAAATAGATATATAAATTAGATTCAGGGGGAGCACCGCGCTTCTCCCCCTCAGTTGTCCCCATGTAGTCGTGCAGCGATGACTGCTTGAATGCCTTTCTCGGTGGCGAAGGAGATCCACAATCCTCAGCTGTGCTCATAGCAAACGAGGAGGAAGGTTGACTACAACCAAGTAGCACACCATCCTCAGTCTCGATGGCTATGGGCACAACAGCCATTTCCCAACTGCTGTCATTCTCCACCAAGGGCGCAGCTACAGTTGGGAGAACTGCAGCTTCGCCATCGGTACAGCTTGACTCGCACGGAATTGTGGGAGATACCTGGACAGGTCGGTGGGGACTCTCAGCACAGGTATCAAAAGGAGCACTCACAGGGGCCTTCACGATCCGAATGTCAGCCGCCATGATGGCGAGGAAGTACTCCTTACGTAGGGCATTCAGGTTGACAATTGGACCAGGAAGACCCACTATGACTGCCCCTAATTTAGCAAGGGCCTCTGGTAGGACCCTGCCAACATTGAAGCCTGCGGCACGTCGACCAAGAAAGGCTTCTGAAAACAAACAAAAATTACGGTTAGTTAGTAATGGCTTGGAAGAACATCATACATATATTGGCAGTGGGTCCTGAAAACAACAAATTAACAGGTTAGTAAGTAAGGCTGGGAAGAATGAGGATTTAACTAATAACTATTGCCCAATAACATAAGAAACATGCAATGGACAATTTCTTTTTAGATTTACCGGTATTTAACAAAAAATAAATTGTGATCTAGAATATTATAATTTTGGGAATGGATTTCGTAATGGTGATATCAAAATAGGACAGGCATTTATACTCATAAAAATTATCAAGTGTTCGATCGTACCCAGAGCATCCTGCAGTTTCGTTAGATAGGTGGCGCGCATCCTATCCTTGGCGCTCGTGGGATAGGATGCGGCGGCAGCAGCAGGGGAAGCGGTGGCGGCAGCAGCAGGGGCAGCCGGGACGACCTCTGCCTGCTCCGGGTTCCTTACTAAGGGTTAGATTTTCACAAACAAGTCGTAAGTCATGTGTGTGTGGGCGTGTGTGTGTGGGCGTGGGCGTGTACCTCATACCTCTTAATTTCTCATATTGACAAGTGGCAATTTGAATGGCCAATAGCTCGAGAAATAATTGTCATGACTCTGGAAAAAAATAGACTTAATATATGCATATAGAGTCCTGAAAGACAAGTTCATCTGGCCATTATATTTGGGTTTCATGCAAATTGCCAAAATAGCTGTTTTGTGGATCATTTTTGTCCATATTAAAAAGCCTACAATTTTTTAATCTTATTGAATGAACTTTGTGTCATTTTACTTCTCCTGGTAAGAGCTATGGAACTATATCAAAATATGGTACTTCCTATTGAGTTGCAAAAATGAGTTGGGATACCCATTGTAAGTCCTTAGTGATAGTGGTAGGGGGAAAGACAGAGAATTGGCATTCAGCTAAAACTTACCATTGTGAGAGCCGAACCCGTCCCGGAGGAGCGCCCAGTTTTTTTTATAGAACTCTGCAGCAGTCGTCCCGGAACAGATGTCCACGGTGCCCCGCGGAGATTTGATATACACCATCATATCGACCTCACCGTCTGTGTTGAGGTCGGCCAGAAGCTTGGCCTGGATCAATACCGCAAATAATGTAGGTTCTTTTAACAAGGCTAGATAACATAGGCTATTACTAACAACCAAAATTGCAGAAGGCTGACCCGAGCAGACAGAGGTAATGGCCCGTATGCATGACACGGTGTTAGCTTACACTTGGTGTGTTTGCGCTAACACTGCTCATTGCGTACTGAGTTTTTGCCGCTAACCTAGAAATCCCCACCAAAACCAGTTTTGGCTCGCTAACACCACATCATGCATATGGGCTGGGCAAAGGAACAGATCAAGACAGCACCACAGCTGTACAGCGTTGAAAACAAGCACCCTGACAAATTGACATATAAAACAATGCTGACAGAATAGTATCTGGGTCAACATTAGGTACATATAACAGCCCCAAGGAAGATTATGAATTATTATGGTAGACTAATATTCCGGCTTGCAGAGACGGTGTGAAGACATTTTACCTTCGGTAGATGTAACAGACACAAGGAATATTAGGGAATATTATCGTAGACTAATATACCTCCTTGCACAGACGGTGGTAACTGGCATTGACCGCGGCAACTCGCTCCTCATGGGTCATGGCTTCTGGACACATTTGAGCGAGCTGCCGGGCATCGTCGCTGAAGGTCGTCCGCTCAGCGGGGAGAAGCGCTCTCCACCCAGCCAGCCAAGCAGTCTGCTTTTCGGCGAAGGTGCCGGGGGCTGAAATATTTACGAATTACATTCAATTAATGTTTGATTGTATCTGTTTTAAGTCCATGTCTACATGTAACGATATTCCAGTGTCTACCAAGTGTGTAAGGCATATCATATCAATGACAACATAACTTGACTAGTTAAAAAAACAATCGACTAAATATCGATATACTTTGTAACGCTAAACCATTAAAATCATGCCAGGACATTACCCGTCAGTACCGTGAGTACCGTGGCGTGTAACTAGTTACACAACTATTATTCAAGCAGAGTGTAGGTTAGTCTTTTGTGAAAGAGTATAAAGACGGTGCTGTCAACCGATTTTTTGATTGACAAACCTACATTGTAGATTGCCATATAATAGTTTCAGATAATTACAGCTAAAAAATATTATTTCGGCCAATGTTGCAATGGAATCTATAGAATTTACCGGACTGGGTGGAGCGCTTGTACAGGTCGAACCCTGTTGTGCGCTTCGCCTGCTGCACCGAAACGCGCACCTTTTGGCGAAGGCTGTCGGGGTCCGCGACGGCAGAAGCGGGTGGAGCGCACCGCTCCTGCACATTACGGCGCATATTGCTGATGCGCACCTAAAGGGACTGGGAAATGCGAAAATGGGCGAAATAGGCGAAATAGGTTTGAGAGATGTATTTGGTTCAGAGGATTGCGCACGGGAAAATAAAGTCTTATCTATTTAACAACCATTTAGATTTATAATCATTTAGATTTAAAATACACATCCAGTATAACCGGAAACAGGCTCAGATCACATTCCAGCGCTCCTGGTAGGTGGGGGCGACTGGGGGTCGGGTCACTTACTAGTTACATAACTAATTTCTGAAGGGGGGTAAGATGATTAATTGATTCTAACCTTTACTGCTCGCAACGACATGTTGGCAGCCTCGGCAGCCCGCAGCAGTTCCGGCTTGAAGGGCTTGGAGGTGCTTACAAGCCCCTCGTCAAAAAACTGCTGCAGGATAGCCCGCTGCTCAGCTGTGGTGGAAACCACTGTCTGCAAAACCAAAACCAAACAAACCATTTAATGATTATTAAACCGACAGATTAAACCTAAAGATTTAGACACACCCACAACCTACTGGAGGCGAACTAGATGAGGCGACTCAACCCTAATACGCCTCAGCATCGGGTTCAGTCACAGAAATACACAGACATGCACACACCCAACATACACAGACAGTACAGACACATACACCCGAACTGACTTTACAGAGAGAGAGACACATAGACAGCCGCACACAGACAGAGGCAGACACACACATACATACACACACATACATACACAGACAGACATCCACAATGCTAAGACTATGGGGAGAAAAATTGAAATATCTCTAAAACCACACAAGTTAGAAAAACCCCGCTTGGCACACATATATATTTCTATATGGTAAATTTAATGGGCCTCTGGCACTAATCCGTTCCACAGCACGTGGTCACTGGGAGCTGACCAATTTGACACCCATTCCCTTTGTTTCAGTCGAATTACAGGAAAAAAAAATTATATTTAAAATAAATAAAAAATCATAACTTTCTTAATAATAGACCAATATGCAGGATCTTTGTGTTATTTAAAAGCATTTGTTTGGCTCTTTACAGTGGTATGATTATCATTTCTATATGGTAAATTTAATGGGCCTATGGCACTAATCTGTTCCACAGCACGTGGTCACTGGGAGCTGACCATCTGGGTCATAGCCACAGCTTGTCGAAATTATTTTGTTTCTTTCAGCTCAGATTACTTCAAAACTAATCATCTTACATATCTACCGTACGAAATTTGACGGTCAAATACAGAATCCGTTCCACAGCACGTGGTCACTGGGAGCTGACCATCTTGTCAAAATTATTTTTGTTTCTTTCAGCTCAGATTACTTCAAAACTAATCATCTTACATATCTACCGTACGAAATTTGATGGTCAAATACAGAATCCTACAACACAAAAACCAGATACATGTAAAATACTCACACGTTTCGATTCCGAAGACATGGTTTGGAGATTTGCATTGGGGATTAGGTGAGATAGGTGAGGTGTGTGTGGTGCGCGAGTGTGAGTGTGAGAGTGTGTGAGTAGATTTGAGCTGGTGGATGTGCGAGCAGTGCGGTGAGGCGAGGCATGGTCAAGAGGTCAAGAGGTCAATCGGTCAATCGGTCAAGTGGTCAGACACCTAGTGGTAACAAAATGAAGTATGTTTCACGCAGGTGGTGCCATCGGGCGTGAAGATTTGCAACTAGAAAAGAAGACGACCGTCTGACCTCTGTTGTCTGGTGCTGCCACCTGGAGATATTAGGTTAGAACCCTGAAGAGCAATGATGGCACCACCTAGTGCCTATGGCGGGAAGCAGATGTACAGCCGCAAACAAACCTTAAGGTAAACCATGGTTGTTACGGCATAACTACATCCAGTAGAAGAAAAGTTGATGCAGTAGAAGAAAAGTCTATTCCTTGATTTCCACACAGCAAAAATAAATTCGGATTTTGTTGCGGCCTATATAAATGTTGTATTGTCACAACTCTATCAATGCCTTCGAAGGTTCGAAGGTTAAAATAATTAAATAAATAAATACATAAATAAATAAATGCATAAATTAATAAATGCCGGTAACTACTGTTGTCACTCTGCTGCAATGACACCTATGCAGCCTCCGCCAATCGGTCCCGCCTCTTTTGATAGCTTGGGACGAATGTGGGGGTTTATGTACACTCAGTCAGGCTTTGGACAAACATGGGGCTTGGACGAACGTGGGGGTTTATGTAGACTCAGTCTTTTCATATGTCAGGCTTTGACAAACATGGGGCTTTATGTAGGCTCAGTCTCAACCTTGGACGAACGTGGGGGTCCGGCCCCTCCTGACAAGAACAACAGATATTCACGGAAAAACGGCAAAGAATGCCCCTTCGGCCCAGTGAGCCACATAAAACGCTGACCCACTGAGTCGTACGTGAAGAAGGCAGCGAGTCACTCGTTGCCCAGTCTTCGGGATACTCAGAAGGGGGTATGACCGCGGGTTGGGTGCCCTTTAAGTAAAGTTGTGTTGGTCATGTTACTGCCCCTTTAAGTAAAGTTGTGTTGGTCATGTCACTGCTCGTTTAAGTAATGTTGTGTTGGTCATGTTACTACCCCTTTAAGTAAAGTTGTGTTGGTCATGTTACTGCCCCTTTAAGTAATGTTCTGCCAGTCATGTTACTACCCCTTTAAGTAAAGTTGTGTTGGTCATGTTACTGCCCCTTTAAGTAAAGTTGTGTTGGTCATGTTACTACCCCTTTAAGTAATGTTGTGTCGGTCATGTAACTACCCCTTTAAGTAAAGTTGTGTTGGTCATGTTACTGCCCCTTTAAGTAAAGTTTTGTTAGTCATGTTACTGCCCCTTTAAGTAAAGTTGTGTTGGTCATGTTACTGCCCCTTTAAGTAAAGTTGTGTTGGTCATGTTACTGCCCCTTTAAGTAATGTTGTGTCGGTCATGTAACTACCCCTTTAAGTAAAGTTGTGTTGGTCATGTTACTGCCCCTTTAAGTAAAGTTGTGTTGGTCATGTTACTGCCCCTTTAAGTAAAGTTGTGTCAGTCATGTCACTGTCCCTTTAAGTAAAGTTGTGTTGGTCATGTTACTACCCCTTTAAGTAAAGTTGTGTCAGTCATGTCACTGTCCCTTTAAGTAAAGTTGTCTTGGTCATGTTACTGCCCCTTTAAGTAAAGTTGTGTCAGTCATGTCACTGTCCCTTTAAGTAAAGTTGTGTTGGTCATATCACTGCTCCTTTAAGTAAAGTTATGTTGGTCATGTTACTGCCTCTTTAAGTAAAGTTGTGTCAGTCATGTTACTGACCCTTTAAGTAAAGTTGTGTTGGTCATGTTACTGCCCCTTTAAGTAAAGTTGTGTTGGTCATGTTACTGCCCCTTTAAGTAAAGTTGTCTTGGTCATGTTACTGCCTCTTTAAGTTGTGCACTGGAATTGTGCAGTGAGGTGTGACATAGGCGAGGAGTCGACACGCATGCGCGCCTCTATTCACACCTGTACGTTGCGCCTATATTGTTAAGGCTGGGTGTCACTCATACTAATAGTAAGCAAACTAATTAAATGTCAGGTCACGTGGTCTGTATGTCTATTCCCTCCATGAATATTCTTTACTATCCTGACATAATATTTAGACCGCCGTGGTATGACCTCTGTGGCGGAGTGGTTAGAGTGTCTGACTTTTTTCTAGGTCGGACTCCTAATCTGAAGGTCGGTGGTTCAATTCCCCATGACCCCCCCCCCCCCCCCCACCACCACCTCTGCAAATTTGGATTTCCACCGCTGTGTATAACTTGCAGCGTCATCAAAGGCCTGTTGCTCTCATAACATGTCTATGTGGTGTGGGAGGTTAAAAATCCCTTGGGTTGGTAAAAGTGTAGGCTCGGTCTTTCTATCGACAAACTGTCTAATGGTGAAAGCAAGTCTAGTCAGACTTATCCATAACAGGCAGTATACAGCTTCAAGAAAAAAAAAGAAAAAGGAACCTTAGATGTTGCTAGGAGTAAAACAACGATAAACTAACGATAGCAGTCAGATATTAGAAAAATAGACCAATATATATTCAAGAAATTATTGCAGGGGGAGTGACAGGGAGATTATGTTATTATCCTGACATAATATTCAGATCCTAGACAACTAGATCAATGAATATTCAAGAAAATATTGCAAGGGGATGACAAGAATATTCTTTTATTATCCCGACATATTCAGATCCTAGAAATATAAATATTAAATATTGGCCGTTATTCCAGATATTATTGAAGATTGTTTGTTGTTGTTTTAAGTCTTACCACCATCTTAGGTCATATCAAGACATCGCGCACTCATGGCGACTTTATAGTGCTTCCCAACTGGGATATCAGTCGGACGATACTATTATACTAATATAATATTCATATCCTATGAAATTAAACCAATGGATATTCAAGAAATGTTTTCAGGGGTGGCTGGAATATTCTTTTTATTATCATGACAGATCCTAGAAACATAAAAATAAATATTGGCAGTTATTCTTGAAATTATTGAAGAGTTAGATGATGCGATGATACAATCATTTCTCTTTTTTTCTCTCGCCCCCTCCCCCCCCCCCCCCCCATCTTCCTACTCAGATATGTTTAACCACTGTGTGACCCCCAATAGACGATGTTTACTTTTTGTGCTGGGAGGGAGGGGGAGGAAGGGGGGGGGGGTCGTTAAGCAAAAAACTAACTCTAATCTTTCTAGTTAATATTCAAATCATAGGGACATAACATTAATTATTAATGATCATTCCAGGAATTATTTTAGGGGGGTGCAATTCAATATTATTGTAGGCTCCTTGCTACAATCACCCTATCCACATTTACCTGTCTACGCAGCTCCTTCCCTGAGAGGGCAGTGCAGATTACACTATCTAGGTTCCCTGCTACAATCACCCTATCCACACTTACCTGTCCACGCGGCTCCTTCCCTGAGAAGGCAGTGCAGACTACACTACCTAGGCTCCCTGCTACAATCACCCGATCCACACTTACCTGTCTACGTAGCTCCTTCCCTGTGAGGTCAATGCAGACTATGCTACCTAGGCTCCCTGCTACAATCACAGTATCCACACTTACCTGTCTACGCGGCTCCTTCCCTGAGAGGGCAGTGCAGACTACACTACCTAGGCTCTCTGCTACAATCACCCTATCCACACTTACCTGTCCACGCAGCTCCTTCCATGTGAGGTCAATGCAGACTACACTGTCTAGGCTCCTTGCTACAATCACCCTATCCACACTTACCTGTCTACCCAGCTCCTTCCCTGAGAAGGCAGTGCAGACTACACTATCTAGGCTCTCTGCTACAATCACCCTATCCACATTTACCTGTCTACGCAGCTCCTTCCCTGAGAAGGCAGTGCAGATTACACTATCTAGGTTCCCTGTTACAATCACCCTATCGACACTTACCTGTCTACGCAGCTCCTTCCATGTGAGGTCAATGCAGACTACACTGTCTAGGCTCCTTGCTACAATCACCCTATCCACACTTACCTGTCTATGCGTCTCCTTCCCTGAGAAGGCAATGCAGACTACACTACCTAGGCTCCTTGCTACAATCACCCTATCCACATTTACCTGTCTACGCAGCTCCTTCCATGTGAGGTCAATGCAGACTACACTGTCTAGGCTCCTTGCTACAATCACTCTATCCACACTTACCTGTCTACGCAGCTCCTTCCATGTGAGGTCAATGCAGACTACACTGTCTAGGCTCCTTGCTACAATCACCCTATCCACACTTACCTGTCTACGCAGCTCCTTCCCTGTGAGGTCAATGCAGACTACGCTACCTAGGCTCCCTGCTACAATCACTCTATCCACATTTACCTGTCTATGCAGCTCCTTCCCTGTGAGGTCAATGCAGACTACACTACCTAGGCTCCTTGCTACAATCACCCTATCCACACTTACCTGTCTACGCAGCTCCTTCCCTGAGAGGGCAGTGCAGACTACACTACCTAGGCTCTCTGCTACAATCACCCTATCCACACTTACCTGTCTACACAGCTCCTTCCCTGTGAGGTCAATGCAGACTACGCTACCTAGGCTCTCTGCTACAATCACTCTATCCACACTTACCTGTATATGCGGCTCCTTCCCTGAGAGGGAAGTGCACCAAGCCAAGACTAGTATCCAACAGGCGCGTCCCGACCAGATCTCGACCCCGCATTGGCAACTCTTCGCTGACTCATGCATTTTTACTCAACGGAGAGCCACCCCGCCCCTCACGCCACGTCACTCGGAGTGCTTGAGTATCAGTGTCCACTGACACCCAGACAACTTCAACTTAATCCTTTAGATTAGCCATTTAAAATAAAAGTTACTTCTCTGTGGTGGAGTGGTTAGAGTGTCTCACTCCTAATCTGAAGGTCGGTGGTTCGATTCCCCATGCCATCACCTCTGTCAATCTGGACTTCCAACTCTGTGTATAACTTGCAGCGGCATCAAAGGGCCAGCTGCTCTCATACTATGTCTATGAGGTGTCGGAGGTTAAAAGTCCATTGGGTTGGTAAAAGTGTAGGTTTGGGCTTTCTATCAACCAACTGTCTAATGGTGAAAACAAGTCTATTCAGACTTATCCATGATAGGCGGTATAAATCTTCAAGAAAAAAACAACTAAAGTAAAGTAGATGATAGCGATCCATCAAATATATTTATCTCAGAAAATGGCAGAAACTCAAAACCAGCACAGACTATATGTAACTTTAAGCCCTTGTTTGCACGCACCTTGTATTGGCCAGTCTCCAATTGAGTCTACCAATATGTAGCCAGGCAGCTGCAATCCCTCAGATCTGCACTCGGACTCCTCTCTACCAGCAATATGGTGCATCCGCTAAATTTTTTTTGGTGAGTGGGGGTGAATGTAGTTTTATCAGGGATGAAAGTGGTCTCCGGGAAAAAAACTGGAAATGCTGATATTCTCCCATAGGTTTAGCATTGTCAGGGAATCGCGGAAAATTCCCGGAAGTCGGGTTACATATATGTCAAATATAATTTATTATATCTATATAAATAGGCGGGGTTTCTCCTACCTTATTTAATTATTTATTATTTATTCTCGATTATTCTATATATTCTGCGGGCCTAGCATTTTGCTCCGCTGCTACGGCGCTGCCGCTGCTTTTCATTCATTCTGCTGGCGCTCAGCTCGCTGCTGCTACATAATTTTAGCGCTTTAGAAAAAAACGGAAATGCTGATATTCTCCCATAGGTTTAGCATTGTCAGGGAATCGCGGAAAATTCCCGGAAGTCGGGTTACATATATGTCAAATATAATTTATTATATCTATATAAATAGGCGGGGTTTCTCCTACCTTATTTAATTATTTATTATTTATTCTCGATTATTCTATATATTCTGCGGGCCTAGCATTTTGCTCCGCTGCTACGGCGCTGCCGCCGCTTTTCATTCATTCTGCTGGCGCTCAGCTCGCTGCTACTACACAATTTTAGCGCTTTAGAAAAAAACGGAAATGCTGATATTCTCCCATAGGCTTAGCATTGTCAGGGAATCGAGGAAAATTCCCGGAAGTCGGGTTACATATATATTGGTATACGCTGATAGTGCTGCACCATTTGAAGCATGTATTAGTAGTGTACGCTGATAGTGCTGCGGTGTTTGGGGCATTTATTAATATTAGTAGTGTATGCTGATAGTGCTGTGGTCTCAGCACCACATATTAGTATACGCTGATGGTGCTGCGGGATTAAAAAATCCCGGAAATCCGTGGAATCGCGGAGATCATTCATCCCAGTTTTTTTCATCGATCATCTTATGTTTTTTAATTAAAAGAATTGGTGTGGGGGGGGGGGGGGTGCGGGGGGAGAGTGATGTAGCAGTGGTCTTTCAGCCATGCAACATGCAACTACTGCTTGCGACCACTTTGTGACCACAAAAAAAAAGTTGGTCGCAAAGAGGTCATAAAATGATCCTCAGTGGTCGCCGACCTCGTTGCGGCCATTCTGGTTGTAGCCACTGCACTAAAACCTTCATTGCGACCAAAATGAACTCCCCTTGCGACCAACTGGTCACAAGGAGGTCGACGACCATTGTTTTGGTCGGAACGAGGACGTCGGTGACTGTGGGTTCTTTGGTCCAAAGTGGTCGCAAGCCGTAGTGTGAGTAGGCCTTTAGTTAGTCATTTGTTGACATATAGAAGGGCATGGGGAGTCAATTTAATAGAACCTGTTACTGCATAAGCCTATGGCATCAGAGTTTTGGCATGCTTGCCAAAATTAATTTGGCATGGTGTCACTTCAAATATCTCCGAAGTTAGCCATTAAAACTAAAAGTCACTTTAACATGAAGTAAAGTAGCTTATAATGATCATTTTAATGTATTTATCTCCTAAAATGAGAAAAACTCAAAGCCATCGGACTACGCAACTTTAACAGAACCTATTACTGCAGAAGTCTATGGTGTCAGAGTTTTGGCAAGCTTGCCAAAACTAATTTCCCATGTTTGCACTCAAAATATCTCAAAAGTTTACCATTTAAAATAAAAGTAACTTTGAACTAATGTAAAGTATATACTAGTGATCGACTGTTGTGATTTTGAAGCTGGGTGGCCATTGGTCACGTGACCGATTTGGCGGGAAATGCAAACATCTCCGCCAGGTGGAGGACCACGGTTCAACTGCTCGTTAATGTTAGTTCTCCAGGTTCCTCCAGGTGGCGCCACCGCAACCCAACGGCCGCTGGCAGCCCGTTGGATAGTTCATGTCGATTTCGGGAGGGGGCGCCACTGCGTCGCCGCCGCGAATATCAGATGGTTTCTTTGTGATTGATTGTTTATTCTGCTCATAATAAATGCAGTAACAGGTTCAATTAAATTGCCTCAGTATACATCTAGATGAGTGTTTGGTTTTGAAAATTTTATGTTTCATCAGACTTTTTGAGACATAAACTTTTCAAAACCGAAACAATTATCTAGATTTGATTCAACATATCAAACTTAGATAGTAGTGCACTTATTAAACATGTGTCGCCACACAGAAGGGAATGGCAAGGCAATTGAATAGAACATGTTACTGCAGAAGCCTATGGTGTTTTAGCATGCTTGCCAAAATAAATTTTAAGTAAATACGTTTTAAGAGCTCATTAATATGTGGTGTTCTCTGTGGGGGAGTGGTTAGAGTGTCTGACTTTTTTCTAGGTCAGAATCCTAATCTGAAGGTTGGTGGTTCGATTCCCCATGCCCCCACCTCTGCCAATTTGGATTTCCACCGCTGTGGATAACTTACAGCGTCACCAAAGGCCGGTTGCTCTCATACTATGTCTATGTGGTGTGGGAGGTTAAAAATCCCTTGGGTCGGTAAAAGTGTAGGCTCGGGCTTTCTATCGACAAACTGTCTAATGTTGAAAACAAGTCTATTCAGGATTATCCATAATAGGCAGTATAAATCTTCAAGAAAAAAACAAAAAAAAGAACATATCATTTAAATGATTAAAGTTGCATACTCCGATTGAAGCGTATCATATCACGGGTAGAGCTAACACTCTTGCATAGATTATATTCTACTAAAGCCAAGTCATTTGTTTAGTCCATTTTCAACCTTATGGACTAACTATATTACATACAATTATGCATAGAACTATATATATATATATAACTACATAGATATAAGGTGATATTGTACTAAAGCCAAGTCATTTGTTTAGTCTATTTTCAACCATTTTTTTTGTTGGTACATTAGTTGTTTAAGCAGGGAAATTTCAGTCGCAGACGGCTGGTCTTCCTCATGCCACTGCTCCTTGCCCTATCCTAGTAATGCCGAGCATCTGGCTAGAAAGCGACAAGTATCAATTTTGAAGTCATTGGTTTGACTCAACCAGGATTCAAACCCACGATCCCACGATCTACCAACACAGGAGACGGATGCTCTAACTCATTCGGCCATCCCGTCTGGTTCCGGAGTAACTATATAACATTATACAACTATACATAGAACTACATGTATAAATATATAGTACGTATAATTAATTATGCAGATATAAATAGGCGGAGTATCTTATTATTATTATTTATTCCATCATGTTACTTCGATATATTATTATTGTCCAATCGCTGACTTGCCCGGATTTGCCCCGGTTTCCTACTACTAGCGTCACCACCGGGCGCTTTCCTCGCTAATCTCCCCGGCAAGTCACTTCCATGCTAGATGGAAGTGACTTGCCGCTCAATAAAAGTGTCCGACCCAACACGCGTCTCTATCCTTCCTTTTCCTACGTAGCCATACTTTATAATATATATATATATATATATATAAATATATATGGATAGAGATATATATATATATAACTATATGATAGAACTATGCGCATATAGTAATTATGCAAACCTAGTTAGGGCTACCTGTACTTTTTGCCTTTATATATATATATATATATATATATATATATATATATATATATATATGATAGTGATAATCCCATTATCACATGTAATAAGCTCTGGAGTACGGACTATCAACAGACTTTTTTCGGTTTCTTTCCGTTTCCTCCAATCCGGTTGTAAAGTCGTCATCTGGCAGCTGTAGTTGTGTAGGCAGGTTTGTATGAAATCAGTACAGGCAAGGAGAGAAAGGAAGAGTATAAAGCGTGAAAGTAGAGTGAGAGCTTGTACCCTCATGTAAACGTGCCGGCTGGTGGTGTGGGTGGTGTGAATAGGTCAAGTGAAAACACTACAGGTAATAAAGGAAAACAGGGTAAGAAGGAAAAGTAAGAGAGTGAGACTCTCTGGTTTATTGCTTATATAGGTTCTCAAGATTCAAGATGGCCGTTGTCACATGATCCTATTCATCAATCACAGTACAATGCAGTGGTCACATGACTCACTCCTCCAATCAGAGTACAATGCAGTGGTCAATGATCATAACAATACCATGTGGGGGGGGGGGGGGCATGTGAGGTGACTCTTCCAAAGACTGTTCTTAGTCAAACTCGGAAGTGACACTCCCTCTAAAGACTATTCAATTATACAAATTCTATACTCAATGAATAATAGTTTACCAAGTTCACACATCCTCTATATGTCTTTGGGTTTTTATAATTTAACATTTATCATTATATAGACAGTTTGTAATTTATTATAGTAACTTCACCTCGGTTCACATGTATTATATCGGACAATTTTACACTCAGGTTTATTATTATATAGTGGTACATGGATCTGATATGGCATACCACCTGACCATTATCTCCAATCAACAACAAGCATTTATAGTTCCACCAATGAACAGTAAGCATTCTTGTTTCACCATGGCTACTGTGGTCTACCCACCACCACCATGTGGTGTGGCTGCTTGGCCTGCACCTGACTGCTGTGTGTGTGGTGATCCGTGACTAACAGTTGGAGGGGGAGGGGGTAGTGGGTAGAGCTCTTGAGGCTCCTTACACACTAACGGCAGTTAAGTGTGTTCTTGGCTCGTAGATGTTTGAGCTTGTTTTCTGTTGGGTTTGGCTATCCAAGGTCGATCCGAAATAGGAAAAAACCGTTAGATAGCTAATGGATTTAGTTCTAAGTGTAGGTGTTATTGGTTTATTTTCTGATCACCCTTATAGTGGGTGCGAATAGTATATTAGTTTTTTAGGTTAGGGTTTTACTACCACTTATGAAACAGCCTACTCTACATTTCATCGGACTATACAACTTTAAGCTCAACCTAGACACTCAAGTAGATGCATTTATTGATA
The DNA here is from genome assembly GCA_030323885.1 of Branchipolynoe longqiensis. NCBI lineage: Eukaryota > Metazoa > Annelida > Polychaeta > Phyllodocida > Polynoidae > Branchipolynoe > Branchipolynoe longqiensis. The sequence continues at coordinate 29,626,893 of CM059202.1, read as the reverse complement.
ATAACTTTTCTTTCTTAAGCCCCCCCCCCACTCCAAACCCCCTACACTAAAGGATGTGGGGGCTGGCAAGGTGGGAGGGGGGTGAGGGGGTGGCAGGACTGGTATCAATCTACTCTACACGAGCTTTAGTCTGTGCTGTGCATGGGCTAAATCTAGGCTCCACATCAATCTCTGGACCAATATTGTGTTGAACTGTCATTATATATATACATATATATATTCAAGCTCTCAGAGGGTGTGTATATATCTACAAAATCTGCTATATTCCAGACTTGTGCACAGTCATGTTTCAATATAGTGCCGCCATCTGGTGGAATCCTTCTGTACCATTATGCAGTAAACCATATCGTTCGTGCTATCTAATGGCAGACTTTACAATACTCGCCGATACATAACTCAAAATGGATGCTACTCTGGTCGAAGTGACCAAAGTTAGTCAAAATCATTTAATTAATATGAAATGTGTACAGTAAACACAACAAAGCATGCTATTAACAAACCATACGTGGCGAAGCATCAGTGAAGTACGATGATGCATGTTAGCCCCGCCGATTAACAGAGGAGAATAGTGATCAGAATCACCCTAAGACTTAACCACCGTTCGGTATTATATATATAATTACAAATTCAAATCTTGACATGTTGGTGCCAACGCCGGTAATTCCGAAACGAGGATGAACTGGTGGCGCCCCCTACAGACGCTCTCCTTGCTATGTCCGGTTGACCTGATTGACCACACCACCAACATAACCTCTGAGCAGTGTGTATGGTTCACATTTCGCACCCACCCACCCTCGACTGAGCATTTCCAAATTGCTTTCCTCACCTCACCGCATATCCTTCCACCATGTGCTCTGTGTGTGACCTGTTGTTTTGTGTTTAGGAGGTGCGGTTGTCCATGCGTACAATTGTAGTAACCATACGTATACAATACAAGGATCCGAAGAGACTAATTGAATAGCATTCCACCGAGACAGGCAGTCTGCCAGAGCGAAGTCAGAATGACAACACACTGTGAGAAGGACGTGAAGTTCAGCCTGGACACACCGCCCTTTCCACTCGCAGCCGCGACTCCTGAAAAACGAAAGACAAATAACTGAATGCTTTATATATTCTTTTTGGGGATACATTCGTTGAAAAAAGATGTTATTCAACTGGAATTTTTAAAAATAAATAAAAAAATTAAAATGGTGGTTGATTCGGCGAGGGGAGCCGCCACGCCACCTGGTGGAAACCCTGGACACTAAGCCTTTTGACCTCTTTGCCAGTGTAACCTCATTGACCTTAGCTCCTCCAGCAGTCCAGGAAGGAACACATACAAACTTACATTTGTTGATTAAGTGGGGGAAATTTCAATTGCAGGTTTTTGGTCTTCCACAAATGTATGACAGTATGTACAATCCTGATCAAAATACTACCTGTAGCTGCCACCAGAATGACATCCCTGAATATAGTTAAAAGGCATATAGGCAATGTGGCATGTATGTATTTACCTGCATTCTTGGGTGATTGAGCCCTGGGTAGACATTTGCAGGTAAATACATGCCACATTGCCTATATGCATTTTAACAATTACCAGGGATGTCATTCTGATGGCAGCTACACTACCACTGTGCCATATTCAAAACTCACAAATGTGAATAAATAAGAAATATTGCCTTTCACTCCTGACCTAAATCAATATGTTTCTAGATTTAAATGCAGAAGTTATTTAAATCTGTATAGTCCTATAAAAGCATCAATTTTTTTAAACCAAAACAATTGTCTATATTTTATCCTACATATCTGATTTAGATACTAATTAAGCATTTGTTGCCATATATAAGGGAACACCGAGGCAGAGAAGCCAATGGTGTCATAGTTTTGGCATGCTTGCCAACACTAATTTAGCATGTTTTCACTTCAAATATCTCCAAAGTTAACCATATATAATCAAAGTTGTTTCAAATAAATTAAGGTAGATTATTTTTTATATTTTTTTATATTTCTTTATTGATACAGTATTTATTCTGCCCATAGGATGTAAGCTCCCACGAGGGTGCTTGTTTTCAAAGCTGGACAGCTGTAAGGAATGTTTTGGTGTATGCCTGGGTTCCAGTTCTGGGTTAGTCCAATGGTACCCGGGACATCCACCAGCATTTATTTAAGTAGTTAGTATCTATGTTAGTTTTTTTGTTTATTTTGGGGGGGTATAACTTCCTATCATATAACTAATATCGTAGCCTAGTATGTACATATAGTGAGATGGTAATAGGCTCGTGGATGAGGAGGTGTTCCCAGAATTTTGTTGTTTGTTTTATTTGCAGCTTTCCTTTCACTTGTGCCCTGTCCCTAGTTAGTGCCTAGATGTGCCAGAACACATCCATCGGGACTGTGACCAGGTGGGTCGGCTGCGGTGTTAAATTGTTAACCATAGTTCTAACGGCATTGTCCCTGACTTTTGGTTTTACCACCTTCCTTCCTGTGCCCTGTCCCTCGTTGGTACCCATCAACATTATAACCATCAACATACAATATTTATCTCAGAAAATGACAGAAACTCAAAAACATCAGACTATGCAACTTTAATGCACTGGAGAGTCTGTGTACCTGCAGTTGTTAAACAGTTGTATGTTTACATGAGTGAGTTCTATTTACTATTGTGAGTTTGCAGTCCTAGCCTTACTTGGAGTGGGACGCTTGATGATGGTGTTCTGTGATTGCGTTGTCTTGACAACCTTTCGTGACGTAAGCGTTGTTTTGATTATTGTTGGCCTTTGGGTCATTGTTGCAGTCGTCAGTCTTCTTCTATTTGTGACCGTCTTTCGCATTGTTGCTTTTCGCGCAGTCGCTGATGTCCTGGTCATGATGGCTGAAGTGGTTTCCATCATTGTTGGTTGGTTGGCAATCATCGTAGGATTAGATGTGGAAGAGGATGTTCCTTCTGATGTCATCCATGTTGATTCCGCCATCCCACTGAACATCCCGTTTGTCGTACTTGTAATCATACCCGATGAACTCTCTCGCTGTACAGGCATTATCACTGATTTTTGTGTTGACGTCTCAGACTCTACGTTACTGGATGCTGCTTTCGTTGGTACACTTGAGTGTGTAATGTCAAGCATTGCTCTTGTCGTTGGTGTTGTCGATGGCATCATCACCTTTGTCAGATGCATCATTTCCTTTGTTGGTTGCATCGTTTTCATTGTGGGTTGCATCATTTTCACAGTGGGTTGTGTCATTTTCACTGTCGATTCCATGATTTTCATAGTGGAATGCATCTTGTTTTTCGTCACTGAATGCGTCATCGTTCTTGTACCTTGTGACATTCCTGTTGTCGATTGGATCATCAGTGAAGTCTTTGCTGTTTGTGACCCAAACGTGGTCTCTGTCGGTAGCGATATCATCATCGTCATCATCATTGTCGGCGATGTCATCTTAGCTGTCGTCGACATCATCATCGTTGTTGGTGATGTCACCACTTTCGGTTTTGATTCATGAGTGGTAGTTGATGGTAGCAGCGTCAGTCTTGTAGTCGTGGAGATCATGTCTTTCGTCAGTGGCGGGAACATCTCAGGGCAGGGTTCCTTCATCCTTGGAATGAATCGTTCAATTTCATTTGATGGCGAACAATCTGGGAAGAACCAATAAGGTTAGCGTTAATTCATGTGTTCACCATCAAGTCGGTCTACGACTGTGTTAATGTGCCACTTACCTTCTCACATTACTTTAACATAGAGATCGTCACAATAACACCATTTCAGTTAGATCAAATATTCACCCTTGCCCACAGTTGGGGTGAAGGATAACTTTATCGTTTCTTTACTTATTCAGTGAAGTGGAGAGCGGCATGCAAGTGCCTCCTTTCTGTACTCAAGCGCCACACAGGCCCCTTCGCACCGCTGTGTATAACTTACAGCGTCATCAAAGGCCAGTTGCTCTCATGCCATGTCTATGTGGTGTGGGAGGTTAAAAATCCCTTGGGTCAGTAAAAGTCTAGGGTCGGGCTTTCGATCGACCAACTGTATAATGGTGAAAACAAGTCTATTCAGACTTATCCATGATAGAAAATCTTCAAGAAAATGTCTAAATCAGAAGTAAAAACCGCTATTATATGAATCAACTGTAAACAAGAGATGGAGCTCCTTGTTCCAGGATCTACTGTTTATATATATTGAAATACAGTCAATGAAATGGCAGAGAATGCAAAGACAAAAACCAAACAAAAAGAAAAGATGGCCGCCCCATAATACTCTTGATTACATTTTTAAAGTCAATTAATCTGCATGATTTTATCAATAATTCATCCCAAAACTAGCAGGGCAGGATAGATTAGCATTTGAACTACATGTATAGATCTAGCACCTTAGATTGTAAATTCAGGTAGTTATATCCATAACCCAGCTTCACGATACTTTTTATAGCGAGTTGTTTAGCAGCCCTGTCCTGGAGAGTGAGCTGTGGCAGTGACCACATTTCAGTGTTTCCATAGTTACATACTCATTATAAAAGTTGCATAATCCTTTGGTCTCGAATTAAAAAAGAAAATTCTTAGGTAAGTATATTAGGCTGACCATTAATGAGCTTACACTACTTTAGTTCAGAGTAACTCTTGTTGATGATTTGCTAACTGTGGAGATAAAATGAAAGCATGAACAATAATGTGTGTGTGCACACCGGTTGAAGCGAAGCGTAATACAACATTGCAACATTGCAACATTAACTAGGTCATATCATCATGCTCCTGTCGAAGCCAGCGAGTTTTGAAATTCCTAAAGCGGCTATCACACCTTGCCGGATTGAGCAACGGACAGAATTGTCTAGTCCGGGGGGGTTCGGGCATGATAAGTATCAAAATGTATTAAAATGTGTCAAAATGTTGCAATATCAGGTCAAAGGACGCTAGATCAACGGACATGAAACAGACATGAAACGGACATGAAACGGACATGAAACAGACATGAACGGATAGCCAATGGATGAAACAAACTCAAACCAGACAAGAACCATAGACACCAATCCGGCGGCATCCGTTCCAAGTTTTGTGCATGTTCAAAACTTGTACGGACACAAACCGGACATCAACAGACTTTGTTCGGTTTCTGTCCATTTCCCCCAATATGGTGAGGTGTGTCACGGCCTTAAGGCATTTTTACTCAAGGGAGAACCACCGCTTGAGTTTGTTGGAAGCCAGTGCCCAGTATTAATCCAAAAAATTCTGTTGGAATGTCATGGCCTTGTCTAAACACTGTTTTAATGTAAATAGCATGCAAGACCTTTGTACCAATGTGAAGCACGAACAAATCTTTGAGCTCCTAAAAAAACAACGGGCTATATCGCCTCCTGTAATTTTGGCTATTTTTCTTGTGAGTTTGATTTCACTGTCAGTTAACACAAGTCTAACTACTTCAACATTTCATCAGAAATGGTTTTTGTTATCATTTTACACAGATCTAACCATTTTGGAATTTCGTGTAAATTTATGAATGCTGTAAAATTTTCCGATATTTGAGATATGGGCTATGGAGAACTACTCTATAATAAATTGCAAATGGTCTATATAATGATAGATGGTATGTAAAACCAAAGGCATAGGAGGTATATGTGGAGTTGGTGATCCATTACTAATTAAAGATAGAAAGTGTATATTATTATAGATAGTGAGATAGGGTCACTTCTTGACCTGAGAGAGGGTCACTTCTTGACTTGGGAGAGAGTCTTTGGAACTCTCCTCACATACCCCCTCCCCTCCAAGTGTTATTTATGGATCACTGCACACCAGACACAACAGGGCACTGTAGCCAGACATAACCATGCCTTGGTTACAAGGATATTTAATGTTCATTGGTTGAATAAGAATGCCTGTTGGTGATTGGAGGGATTAATCAGGTGTGTACAGCCATCTTGGATTCTAAAAGCTATATATATAATAAACTAAGCAAGCTCCTTCTGGTTCCTTCTGCACACTCTATATCTTGCCTTCCTTCTCTATACTTGCCTGTAGTGATTTCCTATTAGCCTGCCTACACAACTACAGCTGCCATCCGTCGACTTTACAATGTGATTGACAAGACTGACAGAATAGATAGATACAAAGACAATATAATACTAAGACACCTCACTCCCTATCTCTTCCATGGTAATGTAAATTTTGCAGTGCCACCTTGTGGTGGGTTTGATCAGCCCGGCTGTGGTTGGTGTTTCACATGTAAACACATACAATTATATTATACATGAGATAGGTAAGTATGAGTACACATCAATATGAAATTGCTATGAACAAATGCACATCATCATCAGCATCGTCATCATCATTGCCATCATCACACATCTTTCGCATTCATATATACATTTATACATATAATATAGCACCTGTTTAACCAAGAGAACAGTCAGCGCACCAAGTGGTGGGTTTGATCATTTTGATTACACAGTACATGCTGAGTGAGGCGTCTTAGTATTATAGGGTCTTTGATACAGGCTGAGTGAGCCGTCTTAGTATTATAGGGTCTTTGATAGATACCACTAGCTTTTCCCCATAAATATGGATGGCCCTTACTGCCAACACGGCGTTAAACCATGAACAATCAATCAGGGTCCATACCAATTTTGACATATCAAATTCCAGGACTTTCAAGGACCTTTCAGTGCAAAATTCCAGGACGTTTTTAAGACATTTATTAAATTAAAGTGCCCCGAAACACAGCTGTATTCATAGTCGATTCACTGGGTAACATGTGAATTGTGAATAAGCATGAGAAATAATGATGACTATATGTATGGCTTTTAATACAACAAATCAAGAGGCAGGATAACGATTGTTTGTTTGTTGTTGTTTTACGTGCTAGCGACATCTAGAGTCATATCAGGATGGGTACCGACTTGTGACATTGCACACTCATGCTGACTTTATAGTGCTGCCCCACTGGAAGACCAGGCCACCAGCACCATGACCTGATATCCCACTCAGTCACATTATCCTGACACTGAGCCAATCAGTCCTTGCCCTATCCTAATAATGCTGAGGGCCTGACGAGGAAGCGACAAGTATCAATTTTTAAGTCATTGGTTTGACTCGACCAGGGTTCGAACCCACGACCCCACGATCTAACAACACGGGAGAGGGACGCTCTAAGTCATTCGGCCATCCCGTCAGGATTAACAAACCCACAAAAATCACTTTTAATACAAAACATCTCTGATTGAAATTTAGGCACGTCGGCGAAAATAGGCTTTAGAAAAAATATGGTTAAGATTTTCCATTTTCAAGGACTGTCAAGGATCTTTATACAAATTCCAGGAGTTTCCCGGCCTGGAATCCTGAATCATCAAATTCCAGGACTTTCCAGGTTTTCAAGAACCCATATGAACCTCGTCAATCGATCAATCAATCAATCATTCCTAAGGGATGGCCAAATGAGTTAGAGCGTCCGTCTCTCGTGTGGTAGATCATGGGGTCATGGGTTCGAATCCTGGTCGAGTCAAACCAATGACTTAAAAATTTATGCTTGTCACTTCCTAGCCAGGCACTCGGCGTTATTAGGATAGGGCAAGGAGCAGTGGAATGAGGAAGACCAATCGCCTGCGACTGAAATTTCCCCTGCTTAAACAACTAATGGACCAAAAAAAAAAAAAAAGGGGACACCATGAACGTATCCCATGATACACAAAAATCAGAACTTATCCTTATATGACTTTCAGATGTGGCTAGGATGCAAACATCCACAATCAATCAAATAATCAACCAATCAAGCAATCATCAGGCATCCGCTGTACCTGTAGTTACGCAGAAGTCAATGTTGAGATCCCAGGTAAATTCGGTTCCTCTGAAGCTTATTGGTTCACACAGGTTAAAGTCCTTGACAACGGCTGACTCACGTAGGTCGCCTTTCCTGGAAAGAAATCAGGAAAAATATACACATTATATATCAGAGTTTATACCCATTTTGACATAGCAAATTCGAGGACTTTCCAGGACCTTTTAGTGCAAAATTCCAGGACGTTTTCAAGTGTGTGGCGTTTTCAAGTGTGTGGCGTTCTCTTTGGCGGAGTGGTTAGAGTGTTTTTTCTAGGTCAGACTCCTAATCTGAGGGTCGGCGGTTCGATTCCCCGTGCCCCCAGCTCTGCCAATTTGGATTTCCACCGCTGTGTATAACTTACAGCATCATCAAAGGCCGGTTGCTCTCATACCATGTCTATGTGGTGTGGGAGGTTAAAAATCCCTTGGGTCGGTAAAAGTGTAGGCTCGGGCTTTCTATCGACCAGCAGTGGAGTGGGGAAGACCAGTCGTCTATGACTGAAATTTCCCCTGCTTAAACAACTAATGGACCAAAAAAAAAAAGAAAAAAAAAGATGTTTTTAAAATTAAAGTACCGCGAAACACCGTATTCATAGTCGAGTCACTGTGTAAATGCAAAATAAGAAGAATAAATAACAACGAATGTACACATGTATATTTTTAATATAAAAATCAAGAGGGAGAATGACAAACCCGCAAAATACAAAACATCACTGATTAATGAACAAAGAACATTTGCGCATAACCACAAAGCTATTTATGATTACAAAAATAATACAGGCTTTAACAAAATTATGTCATTATTTTTTATTTTCCAGGATTTCCCAGGATCTTTAGAGACATTCAATGACTTTCCAAGCCTGGAATCTTGAATTATCAAATTTCATGATGTTCCAGGTTTTCAAGGACCCGTGTGAAACTTGTATATAATACCTACCTGGGGGAGGTAGCGAAAGCGAGGCTGACGAAGGGGTCGAGCTGAATGCCGGCTCGGTACGACGGACGGCTTGACAGGTACTGCTCCACGCGGAACAACACCTGTAAAGTGAGCGTGGTTTGCACCTTAAGACAAGACCTGCAAAGTGAACATGCTTAGCACCTTGATGAAACACCTGCAAAGGCGGGCATGGTTTGCACTTTGAGAGAAGACATGTACAGTTAAAATGGTTTGCACTTTAATAAAACACCTGTGAAGGTGAGCATGGTTTGCACTTTGAGACAAGAACTGCAAAGTTAACATGGTTTGCACTTTGATGAAACACATGCAAAGGTGGGCATGCTTTGAAGTTACAGACAAGACCTGCAAACTTAGTATGGTTTGCACTGTGATGAAACACCTGCAAAGGTGGGTATGGTTTGAAGCTACAGACAAGACCTGCAAAGTTAACATGGTTTGCACTTTGATGGAACACCTGCAAAGGAGTGCATGGTTTGCCCATTGAGACAGGACCTGCAAAGGTGGGCATGGTTAGTACTTTGAGACAAGACCTGCAAAGTTAACATGGTTTGCACTTTGATGGAGTACCTGCAAAGGTGGACATGGTTTGCACTTGGATGAAACCGCTGCAAAGTTGAATATGGTTTGCACTTTGATAAAGCACCTGCAACATTGATTATGGTGTGCACTTTAAGACAAGATCTGCAAAGCTAGCATGGTTTGCACTTTGATGAAGCACCTGCAAAGGTCGACATGGTTTGCACTTTAAGACAAGACCTGCAAAGTTAACATGGTTTGCACTTTGATAAAACACCTGCAATATTGATTATGGTGTGCACTTTAAGACACGATCTGCAAAGCTAGCATGGTTTGCACTTTGGTGAAGCACCTGCAAAGGTCGACATGGTTTGCACCTTAAGACAAGACTTGCAAAGTTAACATGTTTTGTACTTTGACAAAACACCTGCAAAGGTGGACATTGTTTGCGCTTTGAGACAAAAGTCTGCAAATATGGACATGGCTTGCACTTTGATAAATATTTGCACTTTGATGAACACTTGCAAAGTTGAACCAGGTTTGCACTTTGATACAACACCTGCAAAGGTCCATATGGCTTGCACTTTTATTTAGCACCTGCAAATGTGAAGATGATTAAAAATGTCTGATTCTACTGATTAAAATGTCCATGCTTTAAAAGCTAGTCACTCTACAAACCTCTTATCATCCTAATGTGGGTTTTAATTCCTTCAGACCTTTGGAATTTTAAACGACTTCGGCTATGCCTCAATCAATATGTAGTGTAGTAGTCTGTACATGAGCCCCACTACCACCGTCTACTGATTGACGAGCAGCAAGCTGCTTGGGTCAGGCAGTCGGAGGAAATTTCGATGCGGGAGGCGCTGAGTATTCAGATGCAAGATGAGAATCAGAGATGTGACCAATTGCTGGCAGCCGTGAGGTGCAGCATTGATTCAGCTTTGGTCGCTCTTGCAGATGAACGCGCAGCCTTTCAGGCCGAAAAAGCAGAGTTTAGGGCTTGGTGAGGACTGTGCGAGGGGTACTGAGGCGACGCGGTTGGATAAACAGCAGTCGCAGAATCATGTCCCTTGGCCCTCAAACCCCATATCGAGCATTATCTGCTCATAGTTGAATAGTCTGATGGTTTCAAGCTAAAGTAAGGTAGATTATAGCAATCAATTTAATATATTTATCTCAGAAACATGACAATAACTCAAAACCATTGGACTATGCAACTTTAATATGTGACTTCAGTATTGAATAGGATAAGTAGGACTGTTGCGATAAGCATGTCTTGCTTTTTGTAAACAAATAAAGGTTTAAACTATGGAATATGTGTGCATGCTTACAATTTGTCGCGAACCATCTGAAGCCTTCGGTATAATCCACTTATGCCAAACAAGTCGAAAGTGGCTTTGTGTGGCGTCAAGTTCTTCCCACACCTGAGGGACGACATAAGGAACACGCGTTAGCCATTCAATACCAACATTGCATGGCCACCGACAACGAGATGGCACAGGTGGGACAAACACACCTTTATTCCCATTCCAGTGAGGCAACAGTCAACGTGTTTATACTCGTATAATTCTAAGACATGACATATGTATATATATATGTAGTGGTCTGCACTGACCTCTCAGGCAAGTAACCACATAGACAGGTAGGCGTGGGTAGTGTGGTGATATCAGGGAGCCTAGGTGGTGTAATGGTTAGCACAATGGCCTGGAATGCAAAGAGATGTGGGTTTGAGTCCCGCTCTAGGCGCAATATTTCCCATTTTCATCACCCCCACGACACTCGTGCCGTGATCATGATCCTGTACAAGCTTTGCGCTGTATGGTTGTTGAACCTACCCTGTGTATGTATGTGTTAGTGCATTCACTGTATGTATGTAATTGTAGACATTAAAAGACTTACAATTCCAGGGGGACGAGTGTAGTGGTCTGCACTGACCTCTCAGGCAAGTAACCACATAAACAGGTTGGCATGGGTACTGTGGTGATATGAGGGAGCCTAGGTGGTGTAATGGTTAGCACACTGGCCCAGAATGCAAAGAGATGTTGGTTCGAGTCCCGCTCTAGGAGCAATAGTTCCCATTTTCATCACCCCCACAACATATATATATACATATATAATATATACACATATATAATATATATATATGTGATGTATAAGAAGTATGCGAGTATAAAGGCATGAAACGGAAGATTCCCTATATCAGCCGTATGTTGTGTACTACTTTATGGTGACCCCTCTTCACTGTTGGGACAGGTGGCGCCACCACCCCAACCCCTACCAGTGCCACGAATACTGTCACTCGAGCACGACGATTGGGTGTTTTTATCGGAATCAAATTGCACGTGTTTTCTATATACATATATATATATATATATATATATATATATATATCCAGGGATGAAAGTTGTATCCCGCAAAAAAAGGGGAAATCTATGGTGAGCTTATCTGTACGTATATAATATTGGAAGACGATTTACTAGTTCTTAAAATCTCCTATTTGGGTGCATTTACAAATGAAAAATACTTAGAAAGTAATGAGAATGAACTAAAGCTTTACTCTATATTTTGATACCAACATTACTTGGGCTGTATATTAAGACAACACACCAAAAGGCACTTTATTACAGATTATCAAAAATTGCGTAAATCTGAAAAACCGCAGAGATCTTTCATACCCGAACAAACAAAAAACAACTAATGATTACGGATGGAGGGAGACAAAATATAGGGAATCAGTTGCATGGGTGATAGATAATGGACGAGGCTATTTGCAGAGCTGCTTTGCTCTGCGAATTAGCGGAAGAATGATTATTATTTGCAGAGCTGCACATACAATTTTGTTATTTATGAGCGTTACTTTTAAACTGATAAGATCAAATTCTGTTATTTATGGGCGTGACTTAATAATAATAGAGTGCTAAAATTGAAAACTGCAAATGGACGGCAGTCACTGTCACTGCAAGTAATAATCATTCTTACACTAATACGCAGACCAGCTCTGCAAATAATAATCATTCTTCTGCTAATTCGGTGAGCAAAGAAGCTCCGCAAACTACGATGAAAACAAAATGCAAAATAATTCTGCACATGTCAATGCACAGTAAAATAATGCACATGCACAGTAAAATGATGCATGCTGATTCGTTGGTTGCAGCTCTGCGAATTACAGTATCTGTGGCTATAATTCGCAGAGCCGCAGCTCTGCGAATACCCAGTGCGATAGAAGGACACAGTCATGAAAATGACCGTGGAATGTTCTCCAAGGATAGTTTGTCTGTACTGATGGGTCAGTGGAGTGGAGGCGGGAGAGCATGCACCCAGACGACGTCACCTGTAGGTTGATTGGCTGTTGAAGTTTTACGTCCTGGCAACATTTAAGGTCATATCACAGTGCACAATATTGGCGACTTTATAGTTCTGCCCCACTGGACAATCAGCTGATCAGGCTGCCGGCACCATGTCCCGATATCCCACTCAGTCAGAGTATCCTGACACTGAGCTAACCAGTCCTCGCCCTATCATAATAATGCCGAGTGCCGGCCAGGCTAGGAAGTGTTAAGTATCCATTGTGTAAGTCGTTGGTTTGACTCAACCGGGAACCGAACTCCCGATCTCCCGCACGCGAGGTCCGCGCTCTACCGATTAGGGCACCGCACCTGGTGTGAGTGGAATGGGGGAAAAGAAAGGAAAGTTTGTTTTATTTAACGATGCCTCTAGAGCACATAGATCTTTATCATCAGCTATTGGGCGTCAAACATATGGTCATTCTGACATATTTCTTTAGAGGAAACCCGCTGCCGCTACGTAGGCTACTCTTTCTGATAAGCAGCAATGGGTCTTTTATATGCACTTTCCCACATACAGGACAGCACATACCACAGCCTTTGATGAACCAGTTGTCGACCACGGGTTAGAACGGAAAATAGCCCAAACTGCAAATGTGTCCACAGAGCAGGATCGATAGGATGACCTACACCTTCACAAGTGGACACTCTACCACATGAGCTACATATCCCGCTCCCTCTCAGTTGAGTGGAGCCGGTGTAGCAGGAAATCGCAAACCCTTTAAATCGCAAACCCCCACTTGTGATTTCCTAGGAAATCGCAAATCCCCATGCCATATATATCCTAATGAAAACATCTTTAACTTTCAGATTAACTTACAGATCCTCTTCTGGCTGATCTAGCCATAATGGGCATCTGATGCCAGCTCATTATGGCTTTGCGATAGTCCAGTTAATAATTCCAAACACACATGCGCTGAAAACATCCTTTATTCACAGATGTCGCCACTGTGGCCATTCTAATGGCCAGGTAAAGAGGTGCAGCAATATCCTGGTATTATCACTCAGTTTCAGGATCGGCAATGTAAGCAATGCCGTTAGCAAAATACCCTTTTTAGTTCCAACTTCAGTCAACCATTTTACTGTTCCAAATTCTTGTTTATCCATTATTTAAACCATTATTTACTAGTGTGTTAGTTGAATATTACAAAATGCTACAAAACATGGGTGGGTCTGCGATTTCCAGGGGTAGGGGTTTGTGATTTCCTAGGAAATCGCAAACCCCGGTGTTTGCGATTTCCAGGGGTTTGTGATTTCCTGCTACACCGGGATAGTGCTCGGAGAGTCCCGGTCCACATGCAGCCACACTGCATCACCTGTAGGAGGTAGGGCTGCAGGATGCACGGCCTGATCCTGATCCCGCGCAGTGTGCCGCCCGGAAGCGCTCGTCGCACATCCACAAACGCCCGACCCTCCGACTGGCCCCGACTCGCGTCGCACCCGCTCGCCGACGGGTCGGTCCGCGACGCGACGGGGGCGGGGACCGTCGTCATGGCAACATTGGTTGTCATGGGAACCAAGATGGCCGCTCCGCAATCTATCAGTGAGACATGGGTCATTGTCTGAAACTGAGCTGAACGCTGAAGTGTGACATGGAAACCCAAAGTGAAAATTGTCCAAATGATAGCAGAAAACATTCGAAATAATAGCAGAATCCATGTTCATATGAAGGATTCCATGTTGTGTGGATGTCAGAGTTGAACAAGAAAAAAAGAGCCAGGTTTTTTCAACCTCAGAATAGACCGCAACACCAGAGGTCAGCGGCATAAGATCTTCAAGGAGAGGCCCAGACTTGAGGTCAGGAAACATTCATTTTTCTTTCGAGTGACAGATCCATGGAAAAGTCTTCCAGACCAAGTGGTTGAAGCACCAATGGTAGAAGCATTTGAGAGAAGGCTGGATAGATATTGGAGAGGACACTCACAATTATATGATTTCAGGGCACCCTCTACCTCCATGTTCGCAATATAATTAGTTATTTTTTGCCATAGCAAGCTGGCATTAGATCAGCCAAAAGAAGAGTTGTAAATTAATCAGTAAGCTAATCTGGAAGACAATCTGTAAGTTAATCTGTAAGTTAATATGTAAGTTAATCTGTAAGTTAATCTGTAAGTTAATATGTAAGTTAATCTGTAAGTTGATCTGTAAGTTGATCTGTAAGTTGATCTGTAAATTGATCTGTAGGTTGATCTGTAGGTTGATATGTAAGTTAATCTGTAAGCTAATCTGTAAGCGAATCTGTAAGTTAATATGTAAGTTAATCCTCAAGTTAATCTGTAATTTAATATGTAGTTAATCTGTAAGTTAATATGTAAGTTAACCTGTAAGTTAATCTGTAAGGTAAGCTGTAAATTAATCTGTGAGTTAATCTGTAAGTTCATCTGTAAGGTCATCTGTAAGTTAATATGTAAGTTAATCTGTAAGTTAATCTGTAAGTTAATCTGTAAGTTAATCTGTAAGTTAATCTGTAAGTTAATATGTAAGCTAATATGTAAGCTCATCTGTAAGCTCATCTGTAAGCTAATCTGTAAGCTAATCTGTAACTTAATCTTAACTTAATCTTTAAGTTAATCTGTACGTTAATCTGGACGTTAATCTGTACGTTAATCTGGACGTTAATATGTAAGTTAATCTGTAAGGTAATCTGTAACTTAATCTGTAACTTAATATGTAAGTTAATATGTAAGCTAATATGTAAGCTCATCTGTAAGCTCATCTGTAAGCTAATCTGTAACTTAATCTTAACTTAATCTTTAACTTAATCTGTACGTTAATCTGGTCGTTAATATGTAAGTTAATCTGTAAGGTAATCTGTAAGTTAATCGGTAACTTAATCTGTAAGTTAATATGTAACTTAATCTGTAACTTAATCTGTAACTTAATCTGTAACTTAATCTGTAACTTAATCTGTAACTTAATCTGTAACTTAATCTGTAACTTAATCTGTAACTTAATATGTAACTTAATATGTAACTTAATATGTAACTTAATCTGTAACTTAATCTGTAACTTAATCTGTAACTTAATCTGTAACTTAATCTGTAACTTAATCTGTAACTTAATCTGTAACTTAAGCTGTAACTTAAGCTGTAAGTTAATCTTTAACTTAATCTGTAACTTAATGTAGCTGACCAGGCTTCCCACACAGGGTGATGTTGAAGGATATCGGGTTGATGAGGTCTGTCATGAAGCCATAGTCTGAGTCCACGCTGAATTTCCCCTCACGCTGGGAGTAGAATGTCCGAAAACGGTCCTGCAACAGTTGGATGCGCGTTAAACTTACACACAAATTGCCAAGGAAAATTCACCAAGCGAAATTTGACTGCAAGAAAATTACGATAACATATAATTGACAGGATAGGGTTGTTCTTTTAATTATAAATACATAGTCCGATTAAACATCAAATTTAAAATACAAAAAAAAACTCACCTAGATTTGATTTTACATATCTAACTTAGGCCGAATTTTAACCCAAACAATGACATAATATTCACGAGTAAAAGTGAGTGCAGGTGAAAAACACCGTGACGTATGTTATTATACATATGTCATGGCGATTCTGTAACGAAACAAACAAATCCGTATTCCGTGCTCAGTGTTGGATTCCGTAACAAATACAGACTTGTTTGTTTGCTGTTGTTTTACGTCCTAGCAACATCTAAGGTCATATCAGGACGGGTACCGACTTGTGACACTGCACACTAATGGCGAATTTATAGTGCTGCCCCACTGGAAGACCAGGTCGCAACCACCATGACCTGATATCCCACTCAGTCACAATATCCTGACACTGAGCCAACCAGTTCTTGTCCTATCCTAATAATGCCGAGCGCCAGGCTAGGAAGTATCAATTTTTAAGTCATTGGTTTGACTCGACCAGGGTTCGAACCCATAACCCCACGATCTACCAACATGGGAGACAGACACTCTAACTCATTCGGCCATCCCGTCTGGTAACAAATACAGAAGAATACGGATGCAGCGTCCGTACATGTGAAGATATGGAATTCAAGGATATTCAAGGCTGTTCTTGATAGAAATTCAAGACTATTTTCATTTGGATTTCAAGAAAAAAAAAGCATGATAGGGAATGCCAATTTTGGACTAATTTAGATCAGTGGGGACAGTTTAAGGGAATTCAATGGTTTTCAAGACCAATTACCCAAAATAGGTTAAATTCAAGGCTTTTCAAGGTCTTGAAATGGGGCAAATGCAGTTAAAGACTTTTTAAGACTTTCCAGGCTACGTACGGACCCTGTGGAGGGTGTGCAGGTCTGCAAAAGTCAACAATGAAATATATTTTCGTCATAGAAAAATAATACTATAGGTTTATATTGAAACGTGGTTTTTCATTATGTTTTCATTAGAAGCTGATCACAACATTTGGTCAATAGTCTTCTGATCATACAGAGCGAAGGAAGAATGGAGGGTGAGGTCAGGATGTTGATTAAAATGCTTCTGTAAATTGGAGATTGCCCAGTGGTAACTAATCTACATCATGAAGTACTAATTGGAGAGGGAAGAGAGGGGTTGACAGTGATCACACTCCATACAAATTAGGACATTTCAATCACGGACAATTGGTCTTCCTCATTCTACTGCTCCTTGTTCTATCGTACTAAGTAAACCCCAAGCGCCAGGCTAGCTAGCGACCAGTATAACATTTTTAAGCCATTGCTTTGACTCGGCCAGGGTTCGGAAGCCAACGCAAAGAGCCGGGCGCTCAACTCATTCAGTCATCCCATCTGTTGTTCGCTGCCTGCCTTCTGAAAAATCCCCCACTGGGCAAAGATGAACCATTGTTCTATCCAATTAAATAATCCCTGAATGGCAGGCTTGGTAGCGACAAAGAAAAACATTTTAAATCATTGCTTTAACTCGGCCAGGGTTTGAAACCCAACATGGGAGCTGGGTGCTCAACTCAATCAGTCATTACATCTTGTAAAGTCGCCGGCTGGTGGTGTGAATGGTGTGGACAAGCTAATGAGAAATCAATACAGGTAATGAAGGAAGGTAGAGAAAGAGTGAAAAGTAGGAGAGTGAGACTCCCTGGTTTATTATCTTATATAGGTTTCTCAGACAGGCTACCAAAGCAGATCCTTTATTCTCAACTGTCTTCTGGCTACAGAAAGAGAGGGCGCCCCCGTCTCCGGTTCAGGGATACCATCAAGAGAAACCTGAAGCTAAGAGACATTAAGACCGACTCATGGACACAACTCTCACAGCAGAGAGCTAAATGGAGAGTGGCAGTCAAGTAATGAAAGCAGTCTTTGTCGCATCGCGACTGACAGCATGATGATGATGATGATGATGATGATAGGTTTCTAGAATCCAAGTGGTGGTGGTCACATGGGTTGATCCACCAATCAGGGTTCAATCTGTTGTATCCAAGGCCTTGTCATGGTGGCTACAGTGCCTTGTGGTGGCCAGTGATCCATAAATAACACCTGGGGGGAGGGGGGTATTTGAGGTGACTCCTCCAAAGACTGTATCTCAGAAGTGACACTCTTCCTCTATACTATTTTACTATTCAATTTCTATACCTAATGAGTAATAGTTAACCAACTCCACATATCCCTCATATACCTTTGGATTTTATATATTACCATTTACCATTATATAGACAAGTTGCAATTTATTATAGTAGAGTTCACATATATCCTTATGCCATTAGATCGGAAAATTTTACAATCTGTTGTTTGCTGCCTACCTTCTGCGGAATCCCCCATTGGGCAAAGATGGGCAGGTCCCGCTTGTCTGGCACGTACAAACCCAGGCGGTGAATGTCAGGCTGCAGACGGATGAGGTTGGACGTATTGATGTTAGCCTGCGAAAAGACATATGGGTCATTCTCTGAAACTAGGCACTAAAGTGTGATATGGAAACCAAAAGTGACAACCGTCCAAATAATAGCAGAAAACATGCACATAATAGCCAGAATCCATGTCCCTATGAAGGTTTACACGTGCATGTCAGAGTTGAAAAAAAGCCATTTTAGTTTTTGATTTTGATCTTGTACAAATTGAGAAGTGTGTTAATATCACTCGTGTAACATAGAAATGAAACACACATTCAGAACATCAGTTTAGCATGCACAACAAATTCAAACAAGATTTTATTGATTAGAGTTAAGCAAACAAGAAAAAAGTGGGGGAAAAGTTCTGCTAAATGCATGGTATCAGTCTGTTAATGTTCACATTTTCACTTCAACACATTAATCATACAAGTATGGATTTGATACGTTTTGTGGGATAGATTAAATATATGTAGCATTGCTAACATACTTAACACATAGGGGCAAAAATAAGTATTTGACTTGCTATCAAACAAATTAATAATTAATTATCACCATCGTAACGTGGAGACCAAATATGGAGTGCCCGTCAGTACATGACCCAAATATATATATATATATATATATATATATATATATATATATATATATATGTATATATATATATATATATATATATATATAACCCGTATAAACGCCTGTATGCAGCTGTAAGGCAAGGAGGGATCTGGCTACGCTATTTCCAATTAACACTATTATGGTTCCCGGGTTCGACACCAGGGGGGCTCGCAGCGCTGTATGCAGGCCGCCTGCAACCACCCGGTGCACCAAGCTGGTCATTCGGTCTCCAGCTGCGCTTGATGTGACTACTGAAGTCTGGTTTGTTTCTTTTCTCCGGTAGGGCAGTTGTTCCAGCCAGATATCACTCTCACACTATTATAGTGATTTACTAATTGTGAGAATTTAATACGATGCTAACTGTTCATCGTTGATATCCTACTATTATGCTGATTGGTTATCATGCTATTGATTATTTGCCATTTCTAATTGTTCATTGTTGATACTGCATTCGAGGATGCTATTTGATTATCACAACACTGTTGCAATTGCTAATAAATTGATATCGCCAAGCTCATTTTATGTTCGTCACCTCCTCTTGCTTACATATATATTCAATCCGGTGGTACAGTGAGTGTATGTAGGGGGGAAGTGGTGCGTGCACAGACGTTGGCGCCCCCCCCCCAAAGGATCTGAGTGTGAGTAGGATGGAAGTTTGTAGGTGAACAGACAGGCTCCTCGAGTAGATGACTGAGGGAGGAGATAGGGCTGAGGAGCAGATGGAAGGTTCTGGTCTAGCAGGAAATCGCAAACCGCTGGAAATTGCAGACCCTGAGATTTGTGATTTCCTGGTTTAATGGTTGGTTGTTGGAGTTTTACATCCTGGCAACATCCAGGGTCATATAAGGACAGGTACTGACTAGTGATAGTGCACACTCATGGCTATTTTATAGTGCTGGCCCACTCGGAAATCAGGGCACCAGCACCATGACCCGATATCTCACTCAGTCATATTATCCTGACACTGAGCTAACCAGTCCTTAGCCTATCCTATTAATGCCAAGCGCCAGGCAACGAAGTGAGAAGTATAAGATTTAAAAGTCATTGGTTTGACTCAACCGGGAACCAAATTCCCGACCTTTGGCACGCGAGGCCTCCGCTCTACCAATTCGGCCACCACGCCCGGTGTCTTAGGTTAAATGATTACATCGATTATTTATGTGTTGTATAAGAAGATATGTTAATATTATTCTGAATGAAATAACTATCATTATACATCGCCGACCTAACACGCTGTACAGTATAGGTCTGAGGTGGTGTTTGTAGAGCGGCCTGGATGACCGTTGGTCCTCCCTGACCAACCAAAGTGGATGGCCAAATGAGTTAGACCGTCCGTCTCCCGTGTGGTAGATCGTGGGGTCGTGGGTTCGAATCCTGGTCGAGTCAAACCAATGAATTAAAAATTGATACTTGTCGCTTCCTAGCCAGGCGCTCGGCATTATTAGGATAGGGCAAGGAGCAGTGGAATGAGGAAGACCAATCGCCTGCGACTGAAATTTCCCCTGCTTAAACAACTAATGCACCAACAAACAAAAAAAAGTCCTCCTCCTCCCAGTGTCTGCCCTGCTCGCCACACATTTGAATCATACCCACCCAAATTTTGCCTTTTAAATAAATAACGGCAGTCTTTTATGTACCAGAGCAATCAAGGCTCCACCTTCTATATTACATAGTGTAAGTCAGGGTTTATATCCACAGTGCAGAGGTTTGAGAGGAACTAAAATGCCATATTCGGACGATGAAGCAATTAATGTTATGATTGTTGCTAAATATGCATGATTTTCTCTAAAGTTGTTTATTTGTTGGAATTTTACGTCATGGCAACATCTCAGTGAGTACCAAATTGTGACAGTGCGCTCTCATGGTGACTTTACACTGCTGCCCAGTGGGAGACAAGGCCACTGACACATTAGCCGTGTTCACACGGGAAAAGTTTAAAGCGATTTAGACAAGGCGAATCATATGAATCGATTTAGATGCCTGTTCACACGGACCGAGTTTGAAAGCGTTTCGCGTTCACATGGGCAGTGGTTGAGTCGGTTTAAGGCGGAAGTGGATATCTGCGCATGAGCAAGTCCATACTAACCAGATATCTATGGACTGAATCGTATTGGTTTGGAACGATCACACTTCTGCTGGGCAGTGAAAACCTAAAAATAAATGATAAAAAAAATATCTGCGCGCAGCTAGCGGTTTATAGACTAAATCCTATAATATGCGCTTTTGATCGAGCGGAAAATAAACAAACTCAAGTCTCGACTGCGCATGCGTGTGACGTCCTTAATCCGCATCAAGTAAGTCGGTTGCGTTCACACGGGCGATATAAGTCGAATCATAAAATTTGGTTCATATAAACCACCTACATAGGTGGTTTATAAAATCAGAATTATATGATTCGAATTAGCCCTAAACCGCCTCAGCCACGCGTTCACACGCCAAATGTGAGCCGAACTAGGCAAGGCGATTTATATGAGTCGAATTAACTGCCCCGTGTGAACAGGGCTCATGACCCGATTTCCAAATCAGTCATATTTTCCTGACACTGTGCTAACCAGTCTTTTCCCTATCCTATTAATGCTGAGCGCCAGGCTGGGTAGTGACGCATATCAATTCTGTAAGTCATTGCTTTGACTCGACCTGGATTCAACCCCCTCCTCCTCCAACCTTCCGCATTGGGAAGCCTGTACTGTTACCGATTCGGGAAGCACGTCTGTTTTCTCTAATTTTGTCGATGAGATGCGAATAAAGTAACAAAACTTACCACCAGGTCTGTCTCTAGTGTCTTCGGGAAGAAGTCCTGCTTCCACCTAAGCGTGTAGAGTATTGGAGAGGTGGTCTTCTCCCAGATCTGAAGCTACACAAACATCTTAGTTAACTAGTTAAAGCTGCATAGTCCGATCAAGCACCAAATTTTCAAAACAAAAATACTCACCTAGATTTCATTCTACATATCTAACTTAGATATTGGTGCACTTATTAAACATCTGTCACCACATAGACGGGAATACTGAGTCAATTTAACAGAACTTGTTACTGTATCAGCCTATCATCATCATCATGCTGTCGGTCGCGATGCGACAAAGACTGCTTTCATTACTTGACTGCCACTCTCCATTTAGCTCTCTGCTGTGAGAGTTGCGTCCATGAGTCGGTCTTAATATCTCTCAGCTTCAGGTTTCTCTTGATGGTATCCCTGAACCGGAGATGGGGGGGCCCTCTCTTTCTGTAGCCAGAAGACAGTTGAGAATAAAGGATCTGCTTTGGTAGCCTGTCTGATGACATACTCATGAGGTGTCCAGTCCACCGGAGATTCTTTTTGATCAGAAGATCTTCCATAGAGGGGAGCCCCATCCGTTCGAGTATTCCATTTCATGAAAGCTGCCTGCAAAAGTGTTGAAGTGCTGCTGGCTTTTGCAAGTTACCAGCGGCACTCTCTCGGGGAGCAAATAGAGGTTTCACACCGGCAAGAACATGTCAAGACAGGCGCAAAACTATTTGTCCCTGCAGTGGCTGGTCGGGAGATGTTGGGAGTTCCATACATCAACCGCCCTTAATGCTGCCACAGTGACATGGTTTTCTGTTTAGGGTTTGCTCCCTTAGCCTTCGGTTCTGTCAAGGACCTGTACCACAAGGCAGTGGTTTACAACTCTGCAAGGCAGGGGCGTCAAACTCCCTGAGGTATTGCTATACCTGCATACTCACCGGATTACTGGGGGGGACACTCAGGTATGTGCATCCAGAACCTGAGTAACAGCTCCACTATATTTCACTGGCGTCCTACCAACATATAAGGTCATATCAGGATGAGACTCGAACCATAATACTGCGAGCATTGGTGGCGGCTGTAATGCTGTCTCACTGAGATATTGTACCACCAAGGCCATGGCCCAATATCCCTGACATCCAATTCAGATAGTGTTAGACTATTGGCGTGCTTGTCAAAATCAATTTAGGATGTTTGCACTTCAGATATCTCAAAAGTTGGCCATTTAAAATGAAAGTTACTTCAAACGAAAGTAAGGTAGGTTATAACAATCTATTTAATATATTTATCTCAGAAAAATGGCAGAAATTCAAAACCATCGGACTATGTAACTTTAATGTCATCGCATTGCTAAGCTGAGCAGAGAGAACAAGGAAGCAGGGCCTGTATGCATGGAGCGGTGTTAGCGGCGTGTGGTGTTATACCTCTAACTCCGGGTATCTATCTCCGGTTATCGGCGTCGTAGAGAACTATGTCAAGCCGTATGCATGGGCGCTTAAACGGTGAGTGTTAGCTAAATGTGAATGTATTTATAGATTTGGGAAATCCCTCTGCGTTTGTAGCCATATATTAGGCCCAAATCTATTCAATGCGATCATATTTGACAGAATTACATACGCAATAAGTGAAATTTCAGCAAATTAACCCTAAAAACGAAGCGATATTAATGCTGCCGCCGTAACGGCGGCGATATTAATAGTTATATTTTCGAATCGACGAAAGTAAAGTAAACAAATCGCCGCTGGCGCCGCATCGACGTCGCTTTCCCTACTGGCGCCGGCGCCGATTTGTTTACTTTACGTTCGTCGATTCGAAAATATAACCATTAATATCGCCGCCAATGCGGCTGCTGCGTTAATATCGCTTCGTTTTTAGGGTTAATTTGCTTAAATTTCACTTATTGCGTATGTAATTCTGTTAAATATGATAGCATTGAGTAGATTTGGGTTCCATCCTGACACTAACCTAACACTAACACCGCTGTAAACCTGCTATGAGCAGAGTTAGAATTTCCGAGTTTAAACGCTCGGTGTTAGCCCTAACACTGCTCCATGCATACCAACTTTTCGGCGCTAAACCAGAAATCCCGCCATAAACGCGTTTTGTGTCGATAACACCGCTCCATGCATACGGGCCCAGGAGTGGGAAAAACATAACTTTATTCCCATGACAATTGACAGGCGGGGTCTTTGGACCGCAGGCCATGCCCTAATCTATGTAGATGCGGGGAGACGAAAATGAGGTCTGACATGAACCGGAACTTAGGCAATGGATAAATGCAGTACAATTTGTTTGCTGTTGTTTTACGTCCTAGCAACATCTAAGGTCATATCAGGGCAGTGCATAAGTAACAAGGTAAAGTACACAATGTATAAGAATACAGTTCAACAATCAAGTATACAGGTTATATCAAAATATGAACATTACCATCCATGTAGAAGGTCGGGAGTTTGAAACCAATGACATACAAAATTGATACTTGTCCCTACCTCACCTAGCGCTCAGCATTAAAGCTGCATAGTCCGATGAAATATCAAATTTTCAAAACCAAACCAATTATCTAGATTTGATTTGACATATCTAACTTAGATACTGATGCACTTATTAAGCATTTGTTTCTGCGTAGAAGGCAATACTGAGTCAATTTAACAGAATCTGTTACTGCAGAAGTCTATGGTGTCAGAGTTTTGGCAAGCTTGCCAAAACTAATTTTGCATGTTTGCACTAAAAATATCTCAAAAGTTTACCATTTAAAATGAAAGCAACTTTGAACTAATATAAAGTAGATACTAGTGATCGATCTAATATATTTATGTAAAAAAAAACACAGAAATTCAAAACCATTGGACTATGCAGCTTTAATAGGATAGGACAAGGACTGGTTAGCACAGTATACCAGGATAATGTGACTGTGGGATATCAGGTGCCAGCAGTCTAGTCTCCCAGTGGAGCAGCGCTATAAATTTGTTAATGGTGCGCGCTGTCACAAGTTAGTGCCCGTCCTGATATGACCATAGATGTTGGTAGGACGCAAACCCCCAACAAACAAACTTAACTTAACCAGCGCCTGCAATGGTGGTGCCACCTGACAGAAACCAACAGCAGCAGTATGCTAGGATTTGTACTGGTAAGATCCACCAGAGGGCGGTAGTGTATTCAAACTACGGTGTAGTTTGAGTCAGTTCCCTCACAGTGGGAACCAATGGCAATCAAATTCAACACAGGTAGAAGGGGCTTCGGTACTAGGGCTGTGTGGTTGATTCTTGGAGTTTTATGTCCTGGCAACATCTAAGGTCATATCAGGACGGGTACCGACTTGTGACAGTGTGCACTCATGGCGACTTCATAGTGCTCCCCAACTGGGAGACCAGGCTGTCGGCACCATGACCTGATTTCACACTCAGTCACATTATCCTGACACTGAGTCAACCAATCGTTGTCCTATCCTAGCAATGCCAAGCTCAAGGCTAACTAACGATGAGTATCAATTTTGTAAGGAATTGGTTTGAGTCGGCCAGGATTTTAACTCCCGACCTTTCATAGAGGAATATTGTACTCTAAGCCATTTCGCCACTGCATGCAGTGACATCGTTGCGAATGGGTCAAATTGATTAGCAATGGATTCTTTTCAAGTGTTCAGATGATACCAAAAGACAATGTATGACAAGATGCGTCACTCAGTGCTTTCATATAGGAATTTCTGAAATAATAATGCAGTGGCGCCATCTGGTCGGCAAACAAGGTGCATTGTCTTTGATAAGATTTAGTAGTAATTTTCTTACTCAGACATAATCACAAATTGTATTTATGTATGGCACATGTTAATCTGCTTCAAGGATGTTTGAATTTTACTATATTATAATATTGTTTCCATTATTCATATTTTGAGAAAATACACTATAATTGTTGTACATTGTATTTGATGGTACAGCAGTCAGGGTGGGCTAGGGAACGTGTCCCCTTGTTTCAATGGTACAGCAGTCAGGCTGGGCCAGGGGACTGGTCCCCTTGTTTCAATGATACAGCAGTCAGGCTGAGCTAGGACCCATGTCCCCTTGTTTCAATGGTACAGCAGTCAGGCTGGGCTAGGGGACCTGTCCCCTTGTTTCAATGGTACAGCAGTCAGGCTGGGCTAGGGAACCTGTCCCCTTGTTTCAATGGTACAGCAGTCAGGCTGAGCTCGGGGACATGTCCCCTTGTTTCAATGGTACAGCAGTCAGGCTGAGCTATGGGACCTGTCCAGTGACCTTGTTTGCTGTTTTTCACGGGAAAGCGCTGAGTGAAGTGTTGTTGTTGTCATACTTTGCCTTTGATTATACATAGCTGATTGAAAATGCAATCAGCACAGAACTTGATTGATGCTACTTACTTGAAGGGTGCGTTTGAGGCAGAACTTGATTGTGACGCTCCGCAGGGTAATGTCAGGTAACATTTGTGACTCATCCAGCAAGGCATAGCCGTAGGTGTCCACCAATGTTGTTCCCTCACAGTTGCCTTTCGTCAATTCATGCAAATGAAAAAATGTCATCGAAATTGATTAGAATTGACTTTTTTATTAATCAATTGAGGACGTCAGCTCGATGCATCAGGGTTCCCACTCTTTTTCAGTAAAAAAAAAACATGATGCTTAAAGTACTTTTTAGGACCATTAAAACTGTTTTTGACGGAACTAAATGAAGAAATTCCCCAGCTTTTTCAGCGTGCAATAACTTCAGGTTGTAAGTATGCTCCACTAGTCCTATTCCCCATCAGGTGGGGGGGAAATGTCCAACGTAATCTTTAGAGGACTGCGAGGTTGGCCCAAAATTATTGTCTGTCTGCAGTGACTCTGAGAAATTATTTCAAAATGGCACCAAATGTCACCTTTCAAAGAACAAGTGTCAACCATTATATCAATTTTCTCCAAAATAAATATCGATTTTAGAAACAACACAAACACGTTGAAAACATGTTTTCCAATATACTGACACCCATAATTTGTTATGACTTATTATACTTGTTGTATAATTGTCAGTGATTGTAGGACTTCTCAGTACTTAATTTTAGCATTTTCAAAAGTTAGTTCTTTTTATGTTTTTCTATGACCATGCATGCCCACATAGGATACCACCTGAAGTTGTACAGGTATATAATCGTCCTGGTATGATCTTAGATGTTGTCAGGACATAAAACTCCAACAACCAACCAAACTTTGGACTGAACTCTGATTGTCATTTGTTTTTATTACGAATGACAATTTGGGAATTCAAAATTGCCTAATACTGCATAGTCCGATAAAAACATGAATCTTTCAAAAGCAAACCACTTATCTAGATTTGAACATACTGTAGTGGTGTGCACTGACCTCTCAGGCAAGGAGCCGCATAGACAGGTAGGTGTGGGTAGTATGATGATATCAGGGAGCCTAGGTGGTGTAATGGTTAGCACACTGGCCCGGAATGCAAAGAGATGTGAGTTCAAGTTCCTCTCTAGGTGCAATATTTCCCATTTTCATCACCCCCCACGACACTGGTTGCTGTGACCATAATCCTGTACAAGCTATGTGCTGTATAGTTGTTAAACCTACTCTGTGTGTATAACATGTATGTGTTAGTGCATTGCCTGTATGTATGTAATTGTAAGCATTAAAAGACTTACATTTCCAAAGGTCAGTATACTCTGGTAGGACGCAGAAAGTCAGTAGACTCTGGTATAACCCAGAAGGTCAGTAGACTCTGGTATAACCCAGAAGGGCAGTAGACTCTGGTAGAACCCAGAAGGTCAGTATACTCTGGTATAACCCAGAAGGGCAGTAGACTCTGGTAGAACCCAGAAGGTCAGTAGACTCTGGTATAACCCAGAAGGGCAGTAGACTCTGGTAGAACCCAGAAGGGCAGTAGACTCTGGTAAACCCAGAAGGTCAGTAGACGCTGGTAAAACCCAGAAGGGCAGTAGACTCTGGTAGAACCCAGAAGGGCAGTATACTCTGGTAGGACACAGAAGGTCAGTAGACTCTGGTATAACCCAGAAGGGCAGTAGACTCTGGTAGAACCCAGAAGGGCAGTATACTCTGGTAGAACCCAGAAGGGCAGTAGACCCTGGTATAACCCAGAAGGGCAGTAGACTCTGGTAGAACCCAGAAGGGCAGTATACTCTGGTATAACCCAGAAGGGCAGTAGACTCTGGTAGAACCCAGAAGGGCAGTAGACTCTGGTAGAACCCAGAAGGTCAGTATACTCTGGTAGACGCAGAAGGTCAGTAGACTCTGGTATAACCCAGAAGGGCAGTAGACTCTGGTAGAACCCAGAAGGGCAGTAGACTCTGGTAGAACCCAGAAGGGCAGTAGACTCTGGTACAACCCAGAAGGGCAGTAGACTCTGGTACAACCCAGAAGGGCAGTAGACTCTGGTACAACCCAGAAGGTCAGTAGACTCTGGTAGGACGCAGAAGGTCAGTAGACTCTGGTATAACCCAGAAGGTCAGTAGACTCTGGTAGAACCCAGAAGGGCAGTCGACTCTGATAGGACGCAGAAGGTCAGTAGACTCTATTAGAACCCAGAAGGTCAGTATACTCTGGTATAACCCAGAAGGTCAGTAGACTCTGGTAGAACCCAGAAGAGCAGTAGACTCTGGTAGAACCCAGAAGGTCAGTATACTCTGATAGGACGCAGAAGGTCAGTAGACTCTGGTAGAACCCAGAAGGTCAGTAGACTCTGGTAGAACCCAGAAGGGCAGTAGACTCTGGTAGAACCCAGAAGGGCAGTATACTCTGGTAGAACCCAGAAGGTCAGTATACTCTGATAGGACGCAGAAGGTCAGTAGACTCTGGTATAACCCAGAAGGTCAGTATACTCTGGTAGGACCCATAAGGTCAGTAGAACTTGGTAGGACCCAGAAGGTCAGTAGACTCGGGTAGGACCTGGAAGGTCAGTACACTCGGTTTCAGTACACTCGGTTAGGACCCAGAAGGTCAGTAGACTCTGGTAGGACCCAGAAGGTCGGTAGACCCTGGTATAACCCAAAAGGGCAGTAGACTCTGGTATAAGCCAGAAGGTCGATAGACTCTGGTAGGACCCAGAAGGTCAGTAGACTCTGGTAGAACCCAGAAGGTCAGTAGACTCTGATATAACCCAAAAGGTCAGTAGACCCAGAAGGTCAGCAGACTCTGGTAGAACCCAGAAGGTCGATAGACTCTGGGAGGACCCAGAAGGTCAGATTACTCTGGTAGGACCCAGAATGTCAGTAGGCTGTGGTAGGACCCAGAAGGTCAGTAGACCTTGGTAGGACCCAGAAGGTCCGTAGACTCGGGTAGGACCTGGAAGGTCAGTACACTCGGTTAGGACCCAGAAGGTCAGTAGACTCTGCTAGAACCCAGAAGGTCAGTAGACTCTGGTAGAACCCAGAAGGTCAGTAGACTCTGATAGGACGCAGAAGGTCAGTACACTCTGGTATAACCCAGAAGGTCAGTATACTCTTGTAGAACCCATAAGGTCAGTAGACTCTGCTAGAACCCAGAAGGTCAATATACTCTGATAGGACGCAGAAGGGCAGTATACTCTGGTATAACCCAGAAGGTCAGTATACTCTGGTATAACTCAGAAGGTCAGTATACTCTGGTAGAACCCAGAAGGTCAGTAGACTCAGTTAGAACCCAGAAGGTCAATAGACTAAGGTATGATGCAGAAGGTCAGTAGACTCTGGTAGGACCCAGAATGTAGTGGACACCACAAGTCCAATATATATTCAAGATGACGCAGCGCCGACTACCGCGCTAGTCTTTGTAAGAGGTGACACACCATAGTGACAATATGAGCAATGCTAGTGTCACATAATCTGAAAATAATAATTAGTAATAATAACAATTAAACCCAGCGAGTAACTAACCTGCGGCCCACTTGCATCCACAGGTATTTTGTAATAATAACTAATATGCGTTGATAACCACTCATAACTAACCACTAATAATAACTACTAATATATAGTGATAACTGGTAACACAGGCTAATAACTATTAATATCTGACAATATCTGACAATCCGTGTCGTAATTTTAAATTTAGATATTTGTCGAGGGTCATTTCTAATTTGTCCGTAGATTATGATGTACATAATGCTCATTGTGATGTATGTTTTGCCTCCTCTCAATTTCAGAGAAATCAAATCAAATCTGGAATTAAGTACTAATTTTGTACAGTTGTTGTTTAATGCCGGTGTGCAGGTATTGCAATACCTCAGGGAGTTTGACACCCCTGCCCTGCAGAGTTGTAAACCACTGCCTTGTGGTACAGGTTCTTGACAGAACCAAAGGCTAAGGGAGCAAACCCTGAACAGAGAACCATGTCACTGTGGCAGCATCAAGGGTGGTTGATGTATGGAACTCCCAACATCTCCCGACCAGCTACTGCAGAGACAAATAGTTTTGAGCCTGTCTGGACATGTTCTTGCCAGTGTGAGACCTCTATTTGCTCCCCGAGAGAGTGCCGCTGGTAACTTGCAAAAGCCAGCAGTACTTCAACACTTTTGCAGGCAGTTTTCATGAAATGTACTAAGGAAATACTCAAACGGACAGGGCTGCCCTCTATGGAAGATCTTCTGATCAAAAAGAATCTCTGATGGACTAGACACCTCATGAGGATGTCATCAGACAGGCTCCCAAAGCAGATCCTCTACTCTCAACTGTCTTCTGGTTACAGAAAGAGAGGGTGCCCTCGTCTCCGGTTCAAGGATACCATCAAGAGAAACCTGAAGCTGAGAGAAATTAAGACCGACTCATGGACATCACTCTCACAGCAGAGAGCTAAATGGAGAGCAACAGTCAAGTAATGAAAGCAGTCTTTGTCGCATCGTGACCGACAACATGATGATGATGTTTAATGCAATGACTATTGAACCATCCCATGCATAAATAATCTTTGTGTAAAGCGATAAACTAAGAAAGTGACCATCAATGTGTGATAATACTAGATTTGGCTTCTACTCCTAAAGTCTCACAGTTCTTTCTGCCTGGGGAAAATTGCTACGTAGGCCTAATTTCCTCTAAGGGTTCAGGCCTCAGAAGCAAATGGGCAAAGTGAAGCCTGAGGGCAGAATATTAGGGATGTGAAATCAATACAAAGAGATGCAGCATGTCTTCGAGTGGAGTCTGGAATCTGTAGACTGAAATATTACCACGCATACGTTACTTTGATAACTTCAGCTTACATTCTAAATACTATGTAAATACTCACATTGATCTGACTAATATTGATCTAGTTATATGACACTACTGTTACCATATTGCTATGGAACTTTTGGGTTACAGAATTTCATTGTGTTACATGCTCCAAATTGTGTATTCAACAGTTATTGTATACCTTATTCTATATACCTTTTGTGTAAATATCCCTGAATTTAAAAATGGATGGAAGACCAGTGCTTCGGAAATGACAAACGATTTATTCAGCAGAATAAACATATTTACCACACGTAAAAATACAGATGTGCCATTCGGTTGATCGAATGACACTAGTACCAATTGAAGTGAACAGAATTTTTTTGTTTATTAATTTGTTGTTGTTGCTACATTCATTGTTTGAGCAGGGGAAATTTCAATCATGGATGATTGGTCTTCCTCATTCCACTGCTCCTTGCCCTATCCTAATAATGCCGAGGGCCTGGCTAGGAAGCGCCAAGTATACATTTTTAAGTGATTGGTTTGACTCAACCAGGGTCAACCCCACGACCCCAACACCGGAGACAAACACGGGAGACGGACGCTCTAACTCATTTGGCCATCACGTCTGGTTTCACATGGGCCTCAGCTTTTTAGTGTGACCCAATTAGAGTCACGCCACGACACTCTTGGACTATTACAGATATATCTAATCATGTGTAAAGTCATTAAATGTCTGAGACTGACCTCTCAGACAGGTAGCGATGTCATAAGCCTGTATCAGGATGTCTATTGCACCTTGTATTCCCAGGTGGTCATCCATCTAAGTGTTGACGGGTCTCAACTATTACTTATCCAAGGCTGATTTTGTAATTCATAAGCATGCATCAGGATGTCTACAGAACCTCCCATTCCCAGGTGATCACCCAGCCAAGTACTGACAAGGCTAAACTATTATTTATCCACTACTGATTTAGTAGGTTATAAGCCTGTATCAGGATGTCTACAGCACCTTGTATTCCCAGGTGACCATCTAAATACTGACAAGGCTCAACTATTAAGTTTCCACTACTGATTTAGTAGATTATAAACCTGTATCAGGATTTCTACAATGGCTAGTATTCCCAGGTGGTCACCAATCCAAGTACTGAAGAAGCTCAACTATCACTTATCCAAGACTGATTT
Source organism: Branchipolynoe longqiensis (assembly GCA_030323885.1). Classification (NCBI taxonomy): domain Eukaryota; kingdom Metazoa; phylum Annelida; class Polychaeta; order Phyllodocida; family Polynoidae; genus Branchipolynoe; species Branchipolynoe longqiensis. The sequence continues at coordinate 29,594,807 of CM059202.1, read as the reverse complement.
AGTAGGTCATAAGCCTGTATCAGGATGTCTAGAGAACCTCGTATTCCCAGGTGGTCACCCATCGAAGTACTGATGAGGCTCAACTAGTACTTATCCAAGACTGGTTTAGTAGGCTATACACCTGTATCAGGATGTCTACAGCACCTTGTATTCCTAGGTGGTCTCCCATCCAAGTACTGATGAGGCTCAACTATTACTTATCCAAGACTGATTTAGTACGTCATAAGCCTGTATCAGGATGTCTATTGCACCTTGCATTCCCAGGTGGTCACCCATCCAAGTACTGATTAGGCTCAACTATTACTTATCCAAGACTGGTTTAGTACATTATAAGCCTGTATCAGGATGTCTACAGAACCTATTATACCCAGGTGGTCTCCCATCCAAGTACTGATGATGCTCAAGTATCACTTATCCACTACTGATTTAGTAGGTGATAAGCTAGTATCAGGATGTCTACAGAACCTGTTATCTGATTATTCCCAGGTGGTCACCCATCCAAATACTTACAAGGCTCATTGTTAATTAACTTCAATGATTGGATGGTAAACTAGTATTGTCAATATGATACTGGCTATGGTACAACCTCAATGGTCAATCAATTAAACTCAATTAATCAATCTCAATCAATCAATCTATCAGCCTCAATCAACAGGGGTATTCTGAGTTTATCTAGTCCCCCAGTAAGGCTAAGAACCAACACACCAAGGTGCAGCTCACATGGTGGAAGGTGGGGGGAATTAGCTGGCCAGAATTCAAGATGGCCGATATATTTCAAAGATGGCGCCCAGTGGTGATGGATCACCCACCGCCTGGCTGCAGAGTTTCTACAAAAAGTTGGCGACTCGAAGGATTATTGACTTTCTAGACAAGTACCTGACAGACGCAATGGGAGACCTGGACAGTAGACCCCAGCAATTAAGCTGGAAAGTACCCAACTAGAGTGGTTCCAGATTCTGCCGACAGATGTCACTAGCTTAACAGTTGGGGTGTAATACACGTGGAGAGAGTGCTGATGAAATTCCAGAAGAAAAATACAAAATAGTGGTCTCTAAAAAAATATATATTACAAGGATAAGAGCTTGATGCCTGTTGCCATATGAATATCTGAATTTAATCAGGAAATTTATTATTTGTCTATGCATTCTTTACAGAGATACAGCATGTGAAATGACAGGCACTCGGAGAAAGTATCCGAATAGAGTGGTTCCAAATTCTGCCGATAGATGTCACTAGCAGGGTCTATTGTATTGCTTAATGATGATTTTGTTGTTTCTATTATTATCCTTTATTTATCTATATTTCATTTTAATATGTTAATTGTTGGTTAAACTTTGATTAAAACCAGATCGGATTGCTGATTAAAGTTGCATAGTCCGATGGTTTTGAGTTTCTGACATTTTTCTGAGATAACTATATTTAATTGGTTGTTATAACCTACCTTACTTTAGTTTGAATTAACTTTCATTTTAAATGGCTAACTTTTGAGATATTTGAAGTGCACACATCCTAAATTGATTTTGACAAGCATGCCAAACTATAACACCATAGGCTTATGCAGTAACAGGTTCTGTTAAATTGACTCAGTTTTTTTTATTAATTTTTTTTTATTATTGAGGCTGTATTTATTCTGTCCATAGCATGTAAGCCTGGGTACCCAGGCTTGTTTTCGATGCTGGCCAGCTGTAGTGTTGGTGTTGTCTTCCCTTCTATGTGGCAACAAATGTTTTATAAGTGCACCAATATCTAAGTTAGATATGTAGAATAAAATCTAGGTGAGTGTTTTTGTTTTCAAAATTTGATGCTTCATCGAACTTAGATAAAGTATTCACCCCGTACTCGCAGTACACAGGTGAATACCAACCCTATATAAAAACGGTCGAAAAAGCGGGTTAAGGAAATGAGAGCCTAATTTCACAATCTAAGAAGCAACATTTATTCTTTACATATGTCTTATTGATAGCCCGCTACCTTTGAGTTGAAAAATATAATATAATATCTAGTTTAATCAGATTTTAAAGTGAAATCGACGGCGGCCAGAGAACGTTGTCTTTTTGCATTCTCACCCATTTCACCAACTCTGTGGCAATATATGCAGCCATTTGATACTGGAGCCACAGTTTCTAGTTCAGGTTCTATACTAAAGCTATTTTCGCCCGTATTTACACTACGTTGTCCTTCACCCGTGTACTACAAGTACCGGCTGAATCTTTTATCTACATCGGACTATGCAGCTTTAAGTGCTGGGTCCCAGCTTCAGTCCTTCCTGAGTGATGTGTAAAGCTCAGAACAAATTAGCTGGCCGAAATCCTAGATAGCCGATATATTTCAATGATGGCGCCCAGTCGTCATGGATCACCCACCGCCTGGTTGCGGAGTTTCTAGAAAATGTCGGCGACTCGGAGGATTAATGACTTTCTAGACATGTACCTGACAGATGCAATGGGAGACCTGGAGTTCTCGAAGGAGCAAGAACTAACAAATGAAACTAAGGGTATTCAGCAGAAACTGTCTTTATATATATATATACATATATATATATATATATATATATAAATGCATATATATAGGCCTATATGCATATATATATATATGCATATGTATATATTTATATTAAGAATATGTCTATTTGACATGGTAACTTACTTTCTGCAAGCAAATACAAATAATTATAAGATTTCAGTGTGTTTTGACATTTGGTGTTCTTGTCATGAATGTCATGCTTTTGGTGAGCAGTATTATATTTTATTTAGGACTTACCAGACCCTGTAGGTACCCTGATATATATAAAAAATATATAAAAATATATAGAAATATACATATATATGAATAAGAGGAAGACATGATAGTGGGTATATAGAAATATATAGAAATATATAGAAATATAAGAAATATATCAAAAATACATCAAATTGATATATATAAATTTATATAAATATATATAAATATATATGAATATATTTAAATATATATAAATATATGTAAATATATAAAAATATATATAAATATATGTATAAATATATATATAAATATATAAAAATATATAAAAATATATATATATATAATATATATGTAAAATATATATACATATACATAAATATATATATAAATATACATATATATATATATATATATATATATATGAATAAGAGGAAGACATCATAGTGGGTTAGACAGTAATTTCTCTGGTTATAGGAACAAACGCCCCTTACCTAAAAGAATAATTTTGGCAGTACACTGACTGAGGTTAATGAGCAAATAGCAAGCGATGTGAGGTGGCGCCACCGTCGGAGCTGAGGTTGAGGAGGTTGGAAAAGTAGATAGAGGACTAGCCCAGGCCCCATCACGCGATCACTGGCGAGTGGAGCTGAGGAGTGAGTATGGAATTCTGGGTTATTTTACTTGTATAATTCTTATGCAGCGTGTAAGGCTACACATGACAATGCAAGGAAGGACTGTATCATTTTGGACTTGCGGACATGAATCATGAGCCCTAATGAGTAGAAGGAGAAATCACACCTGCGTAAGACTGAGTCTGACGCTGTAATCTGGCATTTTCTAAGGAGTCCCCGGAAGCTGGTCAAAATAGCGGCCCGGATGCAAGTATGTCCCACGTTACTGGACATAAAAGAAAACATCGCCAACAGCTCCTTGGGAAGCAGCGGCGTAGCGCGCTTCACAGCACAACCCAGGACTCTTTTCGCCCCTCCTAGGACTGTCTTAATTATGTGCTCATTATAATCTGTGCCTGGGGTGCCTTCTGATTTTAAGAACAAATTTAAAGAACTCACATAATTTGTTATGGACGAATAGGTAAGAGAATGTGCCAACCAGGCGATATATAAGGCAACCTGGGTAGAGGGGCATGGAGTAGGGGCTAACAATCCACCAAATTTGTCAATGAAGGAGAAATAACGCTTAATTTGCATAGATCTCGTAGCCCGAGAGCTTGGGACTTAATACAATGCACACAGAGAGTATACCTCCGTCTGTAGCTTCCTCAGACCTACAAAAGTCCAAAAACAAAACATTACCCTAATTGCAGAAAATCGCACAACATAATCGTCGCAACGTGTCGTCTGTCTGTAGCCGGGCCAGAGAGTCGGCCTCCATCCATCTGCTTAAAGCATCACAAATTGTATTATTAGCACTCCTAATGTATGCAGAAAAAATATTAAAATTAAAGTTAACCGAGATCCAGAAAAACTCCTTCACCCACAACATAATATTGGAATTCTTACAGCGTCCTGTGACCAATAGGACGCTGTATGAATTCCAATCCCTGCAAAGATACGCCCAGCAATGGCCAGCAGCAATAACAGCCCACATCTCTTTCTCGTTTATATGTCCAGGGATGCACGTATGGTCTGGGGATGCCACGTGGTGGCCAGTTATCTGTTTCAATTCCAAATGAGACTTTTCGTTAAAGGCACCTATTCACCAGTCATCTGCGTGAGCAGCTCCAAATCCGGCCTCCGACGCATCTGAATACACAGAAACTGTATTAGTGTGCCTGTCTAGTAGTTTGGCCAACCCGTTAAAGCGGTCAACAAAATTCAACCAGCACTTAATTTCACTCAGAAAGGCAGCATTAATGCGTAAACGGTGACACAGCTTCCTTAGTGTATGGATAGTGTCAAAGACCCAAGTCGAAAAAGAGCATCCACCCCGGACGACTGTGGCGCAGTGCGAAAGACAACCTCCAAGCTTCTCCAGGTGCTTCCTTGTCGCCTTATGCATCACCAGAAATCTTTCTAAATGTTTTTTAAGTTTCAGAATTTTGTGTGATGGTAGCCTCAGCTGCAGGTTTGCAGTGACAAAAATAATACCCAAGTAACGGCTTGTAATTGATGGCGAGGTTAATTTGCCGAAATTAATATTGAACCCCATGCATCTTAGGACACTAATAACAATATTTTGGCTCCTACAACAGTCTTCAAACGAGTATCCTACAATAGTGAAATCGTCTAAATAATTTGCCATGTATGATGTCCCCTAACGCACAGCACAATGGACAACAAAGTCCGAAACAAGATTGAAAATATAAGGTGCAGAGGACAGTCCCATACAAAACCTGTTATCCTCAAAATATTCAAAACCACCACCAAAATCCCACATGAGGCCTTGTCTGGTCCAGTCATCTGGGTGTATATTAATAGCTCTTTAAGCCTCACTTATGTCCACTGTGGCAATATAATCATATTGAACAATATTATCGACTTATGTAGAAACTGTATTGCAAGAAAAAGTTGTTGCCACCTCATCAACATAATTATTCACAGAAGCCTAATACAACTTGCTGCAATCTGTAATTACGCATAGCCCAACTCCGTCTGACTTTGGTACAGCAAAATTATTATGAACACAAGTAGGGGGTCGTCGAACGCTACTAATTCTACCTTCGTGCAATTCTTTAAGGAATTTGCCCTCAATACAATTGTTGATGTTGCTTGCAACATGGGTAATTGAACAAGGCGGAGTCAGATACCTTTCAAACACCCGGTGGCGCCGCCTATACTCAAACTTTAACATTATATATATACATCGACGTCTTCCACACCTAGCGGGTCTTTTGGAACTACGCCGAGTAACCACGCAGAACTGGCGGACGTGCATATGTAAATTAAATATGACGTCGGTAGACAAAATCTGATACAAAGTTACGGGAATTTGGCGGGCTCTTGACTTTTCAGCCTGGCTAGCTGCTATATAAAGCGAGCAAAACCCGAACTCGGCCACTACAACTTGGCAGCGGACGGCGACGGACATTCTACTCTGCCATCCTGCCCACCCCACAATAAGAGACTAGAACTATAGGGTTAAAGCATCTCGGGGCCTTCTCTCATTATACTCACGCATGTACGATTACCATTCTAGTGCATTAAAAAGTCCAAATTTATACCATTTATCCATGTTCGCGTTGTTCAATTACGGTGATCGGAGTTACAAATGTCCCTTGTACGCCTACTATATGATGCATTACAGTATTTATTAATTGATCTGAAACAGAAAATAACACCGTGTAATATAAATTCCCAGTTTGCATCTGTAGCCCCCCTATAAAAGCATTCGCAAAAGACTCTGCAGGGCTTTAATTGAGCCGTGCGACCCCCAACCATGTGACCAGACGTGCAAGTACCATTAGAACAAGCTGTACAAACAACAAAATTACAAACAGTACGATCAGCTGATGAAGGGGCAGTCACCAAAACGGTCAAGCAATTAACATCATTACACACTGACAACCAGTCACATACCAGGGGCACCCATTCTGGAAAACCTGCATGGGGAGTTACATCACCAGGATAATTAGAAGGCATTGGACAATAGACATGTTCACTAGCAAAATTATTGACAGCCGAACTGGCCGTCGGCTGAGGTTTCCAATCAAAGTCAGAGCCAGAATCAATTTCTGCATTGCTAGCAATACTGCCATATTCAAATAGAGGGGCAGTCACCTGCACCGGCACAATCCTGGCGCCCTCTGAAGGTGAGTCCTTCACACAGTCAGTGGCGCATGTAACAACTTGCGGACCCCAATTCTCACTGCCGTTAATGGTCGTAATTGTAGCATTTAGATTTGCCCGAGTAGGTGCGTTCGTAGACCCAGACTGAGGCACCCCACACCTCGCTGCAATTCAGTCTCAGTGACAGGTAACCTTCTTGTGCGCTCTACTCTGACAGCAGGAACACCAATGTCCAAATTGACAGTCCTTACGGTCAGCAGCACATCCGCTCTCTATGTTGTAATTGTAACAGGGGTGCTTACCATCCCGGGTGACGGGTCTCTGCGCCAGGCCAGACCCTCGGGCTCGAGAATTGTTTGATTTATTCTCAGACTTAAGCGCCTCATAGGTATAATGCTCAAGTGCTAACTCCTGGTCCCCGCCTGTGAATGCTAGGAACCCTTTCTCCAATGCCTTCTTCCATACTGCCAGGTCATAGTCTACATGTGCAGTATCCAAATAACTGTCTCCCCTCGCCTTCCCAGACATATAACCAACATGTCAGATAAAGCTGAGACAATCCTCCAGACACAAGTCTTTTTGGTCAACTAGCCACGTGCATGAACTGTGAATGAGCTCGTGGCAGGATAATTTCCTCGTATCCTTCCTGCCAACAATGTATTTTCTGATAGCCCACTTACTTTCGCACTTCCTCTCTCTGCTGGGAGTGCGTTCCTCCAGAGATGAAGAAAAACTCTGGCACCTCTGCTGCTGGTGCGGTGATGGACACATGATGCGCTTCACCCCATGTCACGTGCACCGAGCTTGAGATTGCCCATGTCCTCCTCTAAGACTCGCTCCCGCGCCACCAAGCTAGCCACATGCTTATGCCTCTCCAGTCGGAGTACGCGCTCCTCTAATGCCGCCTCATCATCCTTGGACAGGTGCTCGTCGGAATTGTCGTCCATCCCCAAACGCACCTCCTCCTTTAGCGGTTTATGAATTCCCATCTCCGCCATAGCTACCGCACGCGTAGTCTGTCTCGTTATTTGTCATCTTTCCGGGCACTTGCTGCCCCCTTTTCTGCAATGCAAACCCCCGCACACAGAGCAATACTTCTCTGCCATGCAGTGTAGAGACACAACAGAAGAACAATTTCTAACAGGAAGGTCCACCAATGGCCGCTCGAAGGTCCGTGTGGTAGCGGTGATGGCTAGGCGAGCACTGTCGACTGCACCTGGCACAGACTGCTTCGGCTACGGAACGCAGCGTCACCCAAGGTATAGTAAATGAACCAACTGCATTTAGACTGTTTTGCCTACCGCAAGAGGGGAGCGCCATGTTCCGCCCCTTACACAAGGATATACAGCGTATATCCAGGCTATATATATGCATAAATTGGGCTGAATGAGTGATTGGCGTTTAATTGCTGTAATTGCTAGGCACAGTGAAAAAGCAAGCTAAGAAAGTTGCTATTTATCTATCATGTACCTAAGTGATATGTGCATGGTTGCTAAGCATATATATCATGTATCTAGACTATATATATGTACTCGGTTGCTAAGCATATATATCATGTATGTGGAATATATATATGTACTCAGTTGCTAAGCATATATATATCATGTATCTAGGAGATAGATATATATACTTGGTTTCTAAGCATATATATGATGTATCTAGGAGATACATATATGTACTCGGTGTCTAAGCATATATATCATGTATCTAGGATATATATATGTACTCGGTTGCTGAGCATATATATCATGTATCTAGGATATATATATATGTACTTGGTTGCTAAGCATATATATCATGTATCTAGGCTATATATATGTACTCGGTTACTAAGCATGCATAACATATATAAATGCTATATGTACATGGTCACTAATCACTAAGCATATATATCAGGTATCTAGGCTATATGTGTTATGTTGCTAAGCATATATATTATATTACTATGCTATATATACTCAGCTGTAAATTATATATATATACATATAGATATACAGCTATATATACATATATACATATATATATATATACATCCACTGTTGCTAAGCATATAAATCACATATCTACGCTATTTGTACTCTGTTGCTGAGGATATATACATATATATGTCATCATCTATGATATATGTACTCGGTTGCTAAGCATATATATCATATATCTAGGCTGCATGTACATGGTTGCTAAGTATATATAAAATGATATATATATATGCTACATGAACATGGTTGCTAAGCACATATATATATATATCATATATCAAGGCTGTATGTACACAGTTGCCAAGCAAGTACGCCATGTATATAGGCTATATTTAAACGGTTACTAAGCATGTATGCCATGTATATAGGCTATATTTAAATGGTTACTAAGCATGTATGCCATGTGTATAGGCTATATTTACATGGTTACTAAGCATGTATGCTATGTATATAGGATATATTTAAGCGGTTACTAAGCATGTATGCCATGTATATAGGCTATATTTAAATGGTTACTAAGCATGTATGCCATGTGTATAGGCTATATTTACATGGTTACTAAGCATGTATGCTATGTATATAGGCTATATTTAAGTGGTTACTAAGCATGTAAGCCATGTATATAGTCTATATTTAAATGGTTACTAAGCATATGTATCATGTATATAGGCTATATTTAAATGGTTACTAAGCATGTATGCCATGTATATACACTATATTTAAATGGTTACTAAGCATGTATGCCATGTATGCCATGTATATAGGCTATATTTAAACGGTCACTAACCATATATATCATGTATATAGGCTATATTTAAACTGTTACTAAGCATGTATGCCATGTGTATAGGCTATATTTAAATGGTTACTAAGCATGTATACCATGTATATAGGCTATATTTAATCGGTTACTAAGCATGTATGCCATGTATATAGGCTATATTTAAACGGTTACTAAGCATGTACGCCATGTACATAGGCTATATTTAAACGGTTACTAAGCATATATATCATGTATATAAGCTATATTTAAACGGTTACTAAGCATGTATGCCATGTGTATGGGCTATATTTACACGGTTACTAAGCACAGATATCATGTATATAGGTTATATTTACATGGTTACTAAGCATATATATCATGTATCTAGGCTATATTTACATGGTTGCTAAGCATGATGGAGGCATAGGCAATGTTGCAGAACACATTCAAAGTAAGAGTTTACATACGTATAGGCCTGCGCTGTCCTGCATTGATCCAAAGCACAAACAAACTATGTTGTGTACATTTTCTGTGTTTACACATTTGTATAATAATTAATAATGATAATACTAATAATACTAATAATACTACTACTACTAATAATAATTTTTATTGAACAGAGTGCCCTCTCCAACGCGATCCATTCTACCGTGCTGTACAATAAAACCATAACAAACATATTATTTATTTTGGGGGTTAGATATAAATATATAAATTTAATATTATTGGATTTTACTACATAAACTTATCTATTCGTGGTGTTCTCTGTGGCAGAGTGGTTAGAGTGTCTGACTTTTTTCTAGGTCAGACTCCTAATGTGAAGGTCGGGGGTTCGATTCCCCGTGCCCCCACCTCTGCCAATTTGGATTTCCACCGCTGTGGATAACTTACAGCGTCAGCAAAGGCCAGTTGCTCTCATACAATGTCTATGTGGTGTGGGAGGTTAAAAATCCCTTGGGTCGGTAAAAGTGTAGGCTCAGGCTTTCTATCGACAAGCTGTCTAATGGTGAAAACAAGTCTATTCAGGCTTATCCATAATAGGCAGTATAAATCTTCATGAAAAAAAAAAGAGAAAAAAAACCCTGTATATATGCATTACGAGGAAACTTAGCATCTGTCCCTTATGTGTGTTATTCCAAGATCTTATAATAGAATGAATGTATCGGTGTTTATTAAACAATCATCAAATTCATTCAGCTGCCAAATATGGTTTTTAATTTTGCAGGATGCATTTGACTATTGCCTAGCGCTTGGTGTAACTTGTATCGCGATACCCAAAAAACTTGTTAACTGACTTCTCCATACCCATTTAATAACTTGGTACTCAATTGCAAGACACTAAACGGAAAAGAAGCAAAAGAGCACAGACCAACAACAACATTTAAGCCTTACCTCCTGTCAAGGTCGGAATCCAACCAAATCCTATCACGATTCCTAGTATCGCTTTTAGGTACAACATCTGAAAAGAATAAACACGATGCATCATTGTTTTGTATTGACAAATAGGTTTATTTGTCAGAATAACACATTTTTAGCGCCAAGGAACTGGTCTTCTGGCCATGGATACTATCAGTTATTTACATAAGTCATGGTAATGATGAACAAACTAGAGGATGAGAATGTGATGAGTGATGAAACAATGGTAAATAAACGAGAGAATGAGAATGTGATGAGTGATGAAACAATGATGAATAAACGAGAGAATGAGAATGTCATGAGTGATGAAACAATGATGAACAAACTAGAGGATGAGAATGTGATGAGTGATGAAACAATGGTAAATAAACGAGAGAATTAGAATGTTATGAGTGATGAAACAATGATAAATAAACTAGAGAATGACAATGTGATGAGTGATGAAACAATGGTGAATAAACAAGAGAATGAGAATGTGATGAGTGATGAAACAATGATGAATAAACTAGAGAATGAGAATGTGATGAGTGATGAAAAAAAATAAAATAAATGTGATGAGTGATGAAACAATGATGAATAAGGTAGAGAATGAGAATGTGATGAGTGATGAAACAATGGTGAATAAACAAGAGAATGAAAATGTGATGAGTGATGAAACAATTATGAATAAACAAGAGAATGATAATGTGATGAGTGATGAAACAATGATGAATAAACTAGAGAATGAGAATGTGATGAGTGATGAAACAATGGTGAATAAAGTAGAGAATGAGAATGTGATGAGTGATGAAACAATGGTGAATAAACTAGGGACTGACAATGTGATGAGTGATGAAACAATGATGAATAAACTAGAGAATGAGAATGTGATGAGTGATGAAACAATGGTGAATAAACAAGAGAATGAAAATGTGATGAGTGATGAAACAATTATGAATACACTAGAGAATGAGAATGTGATGAGAAATGAAACAATGGTGAATAAACTAGAAAATGAGAATGTGATCACTGATGGAACAATGGTGAATAAACAAGAGAGTGAGAATGTGATGAGTGATGAAACAATGATGAATAAACTAGAGGATGAGAATGTGATGAGTGATGAAACAATGATGAATAAACTAGAGAATGAGAATGTGATGAGTGATGAAACAATGATGAATAAAGTAGAGAATGTGATGAGTGATGAAGCAATGATGAATAAACTAGAGAATGAGAATGAGAATGTGATGAGTGATGAAACAATGATGAATAAACTAGAGAATGAGAATGTGATGAGTGATGAAACAGTGATGAATAAACAAGAGAATGAGAATGTGATGAGTGATGAAACAATGATGAAAACACTAGAGAATGAGAATGTGATGAGTGATGAAACAATGATGAATAAAGTAGAGAATGAGAATGTGATGAGTGCTGAAACAATGGTGAATAAACAAGAGAATGTGATGAGTGCTGAAACAATGATGAATAAACTAGAGGATGAGAATGTGATGAGTGATGAAACAATGATGAATAAACTAGAGAATGAGAATGTGATGAGTGATGAAGCAATGATGAATAAAGTAGAGAATGTGATGAGTGATGAAGCAATGATGAATAAACTAGAGAATGAGAATGTGATGAGTGATGAAACAATGATGAATAAACTAGAGAATGAGATTGTGATGAGTGATGAAACAGTGATGAATAAACAAGAGAATGATAATGTGATTAGTGATGAAACAATGATGAAAACACTAGAGAATGAGAATGTGATGAGTGATGAAACAATGATGAATTAACTAGAGAATGAGAATGTGATGAGTGATAAAACAATGGCGAATAAACTAGAGAATGAGAATGTGATGAGTGATGAAACAATGATGAATAAACTAGAGGATGAGAATGTGATGAGTGATGAAACAATTATGTACATTAGCCTTGGTTGGTTGTTGGAGTATTACGACCTGGCAACATCTAAGGTCATATCAGGACGGACATTGGTTCTTGTTGATTGATGATGGTACTGTGGAAGTCAACCACGTGACGGGTTGGCTGCCTAGTGTGGGTACAAATTGACGGTTAGTTTCATTGCTTCCATTGTGCTTGTAATATGTCTGGATGCCCCGGCCGTCAGAGCCCCAGAGATACCACAAAACTCTCCCCATGTACGTTCTGACGACGGTCTGTCAGTTCATACCTGATGCCCCTCTCAAACAAAGGGAAGACAAGTTACACAAGATTGACAGTGAAGAAATTGTGCTTTATTGGCATCAACTCCTGTTCACCTACTAGTGACTTATCACCCTGACCCCTTACCTTCTGTCCACACACAGCCTGATTACTCTAGTTAGGATGTATCAGAATCAGTGCCTACAGCCCATTGAACCGGAGTCCCCTGGTTGTTGCACACAGCTCAGTTTGTATATGAAAAGTGGAGCATCAGACAGAGTGTCTGGGTTCCTGCTCAAGAGAACAGTGTGTCTCACTCAAGAGTCAGGAGTAGAGTGTTATCACTTCAAGAGTCCATCTAGAAGTGTCCAGTAGTAGCATATAGATCAGAGTGTCTAGAATAATGAATATCAAAATGAGGCTTGTGAGGTCAGGTGGGGCAAAGGGGTGCAGGTGACTGGGCCTCCGGCAGCCAGCCAATCAGGCACCCTTCACAACCTGGGCGGCGAAGCCCCCAATAGGAGTGGTTGTCACTCAACCCAGCTGTAGGTGGTGTCCATAATGTATGCAGAATGGCTGGTGTGCTTGCCCATCGGCCCTGTGGTAACAGGTAGTTGCAGACAGTTACAATAAATATATATATTAAAAATGTCCATCTCCTCCACTTGCACCCTTACTGGTGCATAGAAGGAACATTTCACCAAACATTAACTGTCTCTTATATAGGAACATCTCGTCATAATCTCGGGCACTATGTATCAACATATATTTCACATAGCCTACCATGTCACACAGCGAGTAGGGCACCCATTGCTTTTCTATTACATAACCTTGGACCCCACTCTGTCGCCCAAGGATAATAATGCTCTCTGCCAATATATAATTCCGAACCGAAAATCCGTATATTTTTACATGCTGTTTGGGTATGTGGGGCATGTGTGGAAATATGCGCATAACTATAAGTTGGATAGCTGTTGGTAACGCCTTGGTAACCGGTTAGTTGGTGTTAGCCAATAAGTCGGCAGTGGGCAGTTGGATGCACATGGGGGGGGGGGGATGAGAAAGATGTTTGTTTGTTGGAGTTTTACATCCTGACAATATCTAAGGTCATATCAGGATGGGTGCCGACTTGTGACAGTGCACACTTGTGCTGCCCCATTGGGAGACCATCCTGCAAGCTGCCGACGTCATGATCCAATTTCCCACTCAGTCTCATTATCCTGATCCTAAGCTAACCAGTCCTTGCCCTATCCTAGTAATACCGAGCACCAGGCTAGGTAGCGACAAGTATCAATTATATAGCTCATTGGTTTGACTCAACTGGGATTCGACCTTCCGCACGGGAAGCCTGCGCTCTACCAATTAGGCCACCGTGTCCGGTACACCTAAATGATGATCGCTATAGGCAAACAAAGAGTCAACACACAAAATGACAGAAGAAAGGCACATCTCAAAATTGCAGAAATCAGGGAGACTGGGAAGCCTAGGAGGGTGCAGGTAACAAAAAGGGCAACAAGAGGGGGTGATGCCCTCAGACTGATAATAAACCGAGTCTAAAGCCATGTTCACACCCACAAATTTAGGCCGAACTAGATAAGGCGAACTAGATGAGGCGAACTAGGCGTGAAAGTGTGTCGTGTCCACACATGCAATACTTGGGGCGGTTTAAGGCGGAAATCGATATCTGCGCATGAGCAAGTCCACACTAACCAGCACCACTTTCGGTTAGTCGACGTCACCACGAGAGAGTGTGGGTTCGACCTAGATATGTATCGACTGAATCATATTGTTTTGGAACGGTCAAAACTTCTGCTGGGAAGTGAAAACCTAAAAATAAATGATGAAAAAAATATCTGTGCACAGCTAGTGGTTTCATAGACCAAATTATATAATATGCGCTTTTGATTGACCAGAAAATCAACAAACTCAGGTCTCGACTGCGCATGCGTGTGACGTGCTTAAACTGCCTCAATTAATCTGGTACCGTCCACACAAGCAAGATGGGCCGGGCCGACTTAAGCTAGTTCGCTTAATCTAGACCACCTCGCGACGTGGTGTACTTGAGGCAAACTATATGAATTGACTTAGCCCTAATTCGCTTCAGCATCGCGTCCACATGACCAATGTGAGTCGACTTAGATAAGGCGAACTAGTTGAAGCGACTTAATGCCTGTGGGTGAACACGGCTTAAAACAGATCATATGAGATGAGTGCCGACTAAATGCACTGGGAGTAAACGAAGGAGTAGAGGGACAGTAGAAGCATGTCAAGCAAAAGTAATCAAAGTGGAGCTAAATGCTCTGCTAGACTAACCAAAAAAAAGTAAATAAATAAATAAATACAATTTAAATTTTAAATGATTCTTTTTAATCGCTGATATTATTGATAATTAAAGCAAACTCTTGTAGAGTATAACGTCCAGTACTAGGAATGATACACACAAAAGGTAAATTTTAAAACCACAAACTAATGACCATAACATACATACACTATCACAAAACAAGAAAAGAAATTCAGCCAAGCCTAAGTTGCGTGCAACGTGTGTGCAGTGTAACAGCCCTTATCACCTGGTGTTTTGTGACCTTGCAGTTTGGATACATACGCAGCCCTCTATTTTCAAATCAGGTGATAGATTAGCGAACTATTCGCAACCTCGTAAATTTAAGTGAAAATAAGATAAGCATTGCGCGGTTATCAGCTGTTGTCTACACCGTTTGCCAGCAGGTGAATTTCACACCTTTATTACGATCAAAGTATATATATTAACAGGTGTGGGCTCTATAATGCATTAGGGGAATATAAACAAGACCCCATGATGGATCCCCTCTCAATTTCCTCCACCTTAAAGCTGCATAGTCCGATGAAAACCTCAATTTTTCAAAACCAAAAGAATTATCTAGATTTGATTCTACATATCTAACTTAAGGGGCTGTCACATTAGGGTTTTTTGCGGGAGCGTATGGCGGCGTAAGCACATTACGTCATATACGTCGGCATACGCCGTATACGCTACTCATACGCTACGCATACGCTACTCATACGCTACTCATACGCCACCAGATGCCGCCAGATGCCGGCGTATGTGAAGCGTATGAGGCATACGCCGCCATACGCTTTCATAAATCCGTCCGTCCAAATTTTTTTGTGCATGCTCAAAAAAACTCGACCTATGAGGGCGTATGGCCCATACTGTCAAAAAATGTCACAGCACGCTCCCATACGCTCCCATACGCTCCTCATACGCTCCTCGTACGCTCCTCGTAGGTTCCACATACGCTCAAAACCACCCGAAAGGTCACCAAATGTCATCATAGGCCGGCACGCGCAGGACCTACGTAGGTTTTCAATACGCTCCCGCCATACGCCGTAATGTGACAGGGCCTTTAGATAATGGTGTATTTATTAAACATTTGGCGCTACATAGAAGGGAAGATCGAGTCAATTTAATAGAACTTCTTACTGTAGAAGCCTATATGGTGTCAGAGTATAGGCGTGCTTGCCAAAATTAATTTTACATGCTTACACTCCAAATATCTCAAAAGTTAGCCATTTTAAATAAACGTTACTTCAAATTAAAGTAAGGTAGATTATAGCGATCAACCTAATATTCTCAGAAAATATCAGAAACTCAAAACCATCGGACTATGCAACTTTAAGTGAATCAATACTCACCATCGATGTACTATACACTATCGGCTATAGTTCCTTATTTCTCTCGTTCTAAGCCTGGTTAAACACCTTTCCAATTTGGACGGGATGGCCGAATGAGTTGAGCGTCTGTTTCCCATTTTGGTAGATCGCGGGATTCGAACCCACGGGATCGAACCCTGGTCAAGACAAACCAATTACTTCAAAATATATACTTGTCGCTTCCTAGCCTGCCACTCAACATTATTAGGATAGGGCAAGGACTGGTTGGCTCAGTGTCAGGATAATGTGACTGTGTGGGATATCAGGTCATGGTGCTGGTGGCCTGGTCTCCCAGTGGGGAAGCACTATAAGGTCGCCATGAGTGTGCACTGTCACAAGTCGGTACCCATCCTGATATGACCTTAGATGTTGCCAGGAGGTAAACTCCAACAACCAACTAACCATCCCAATTTGTGGTTTGTTTGTTTGTTTGTTTGTTGTTGTTTTACGTCCTAGCAACATCTAAGGTCATATCAGGACCCAATTTGTGGTTGAAGCTACATAGTTAGATAAAAGCTCTATAATTGTTGAACCAAAATACTGACCTATATAGATCCTACATATCTAACTTAGATATCAGTGTATTTAGTAAGTTCAGATAGCGCTGCACAGAATTGAATGAGTCAATTCAATCAAATGTATTACTGGTGACGCCAGAATGTCCCGAATTTGCGATCCACTCCTAAAGTAATTTGTGCATGTTTCATTTTCAATATTTCCAAATGTCATCCATTTTCAATAATAGTTACTTCAAACAAAAGTAAGGTGGATTATTACAGCCTAATATATTTATCTTGAAGTGAAAACATGCCAAATTAATTTTGGCAAGCACGTCAAAATTCTGACACCACAGTCTTTAGCTGTACAATGATCTATTGAAGTGGCTAAGTGTCCCGTTCTATACAGTACGAAGTGATTAATTTAAGTTAATAATTGCACCAGTATCTAAGAGTAATAGTACCCCAGTCGTATCAGGCTTGAGACATCTTCTGATATAAAAAAACACACACATTAGTTAGCAACCTTCTTGCGACCAAAGCAAACAAACGCGGGGATAAAAAAAGGTTTGGCAACTGATCGGTTGGCGATTGGTTGATGATTAGTTGATGATTGGTTGGTGATTGGTTAGTGATCGGTTGGTGATCAGTCGGTGAGTGGTCAGGGACTGGTCAGGGAAAGCAGTCCTTCATACACCCTACCAATTAAGCTATTGACATCTATCGGCAGAATCTAGAACCACTCTATTTGGGTACTTTCCCCGAGTGGAAATCCGGATGGATGAAGCGCCATCTATTTGTACAGCGAATCCAGAAACAAAATCCTCCACATTTTATTGATTATATTAGCAATTTACTTGGAAAAAGGATCTGTCAATCGACAATATGTCAGGTAAGATACTTTTGAAGACACCTCTTCTTACATTATCGTGAATGAGCTTGATCTCCAACTGATCGCCAACCTATGAAAATGATTGCTGATCTCCTGGCGACCTTTTTGGTCGCAACAAGGTTTTTGGTGCAACACCTGCTGCCTCCTTGCGACTAATATGGTCACCATGAGGTCGGCGACCAGTGTGAACCAAATATAAACCCTTTTGCGACCACTTGTAACCTCTAGTGATCTCTTGAGGCCACCCAGTTTCTTTTGGTCGCGAGTCGTCGTGATCGGTCGCAAGCCTGGTGTGACTGGGGTCTTAGTTGGATATATAAGATCAAATCTAGGTCACTGTTTTGGTTTTGAAAATGTGGTGCTGCGACCCCAAATAGCCGATGTTAAAATGTTGTGCTGGGGGTCGTTAAATAAACAAACAAAATGTGATTCCGTGATCCCGAATAGACGGTGTTTAAATTGTGTGCTGGGGGTCGTTAAACAGACAAACAAAATGTGATGCTGTGACGCCAAATTGCCGATGTTTACATTTTGTGCTGGTGGGTCGTTAAACAAACAAACAAAACGTGATGCTGTGATCTCCCAATAGCCAATGTTTGAATTTTGTGTTGGGGGGTCGTTAAACAAACAAACAAAATGTGATGATAGGACCCCAAATAGCCGATGTTTGAATTTTGTGTTGGGGGGTTGTTAAACAAACAAACAAAATGTGATGCTGTGATCCCCCAATAGCCGATGTTTACATTTTGTGCTGGTGGGTCATTAAACAAACAAACAAAACATGATGCTGTGATCTCCCAATAGCCGATGTTTAAATTTTGTGCTGGGGGGTCGTTAAACAAACAAACGAAATGTGATGCTGTGATCTCTCAATAGCCAATGTTTAATGCTTGTGCTGGGGTCGCTAAACAAATGAACAAAATGTGATGATGTGATCTCCCAATAGCCGATGTTTAAATTTTGTGCTGGGGGGTTGTTAAACAAACAAACGAAATGTGATGCTGTGATCTCCCAATAGCCGGTGTTTACATTTTGTGTTGGGGGGTCGCTAAACAAATGAACAAAATGTGATGCTGTGATCCCCAATAGCCAATGTTTACATTTTGTGTTAGGGGCCATTAAACAAACCAACAAAATGTGATGTTGTGATCCCCAATAGCCAATGTTTAAATTTTGTGTTGGGGGTGTCGTTAAACAAATAAACAAAATGTGATGATGCTATGATCCCCCAATAGCCGATGTTTACATTTTGTGCTGGGGGGTCATTAAACAAACACAATGTGATGCTTTGACCCCAAATAGCCGATGTTTACATTTTGTGTTGAGGGGTCGCCAAACAAATAAACAAACAAAATGTGATGCTGTGATCCCCCAATAGCCAATGTTTACATTTTGTGTTGGGGGGTCGCCAAACAAATAAATAAACAAAATGTGATGCTGTGATCCCCCAATAGCCGATGTTTCCATTTCGTGTTGAGGGGTCGCCAAACAAATAAACAAACAAAATGTGCTGCTTTCATCAGACTGTACAGCTTTAATGTTGCAGTGAAGGTGTTAATGCGATAGGATTCCCATCCTGCTGAAGTGGTCCACGCGACAAGGCCTGGT
The DNA here is from genome assembly GCA_030323885.1 of Branchipolynoe longqiensis. NCBI lineage: Eukaryota > Metazoa > Annelida > Polychaeta > Phyllodocida > Polynoidae > Branchipolynoe > Branchipolynoe longqiensis. Next base: position 29,575,341 of record CM059202.1, on the reverse strand, counting down.
GTCATATATAAGCCGACGCACACAAATCAGTACGCGGATATATATATATACATTTACACATGCGCTGGGCTGAGAGCGAAGGTCACACATTCAAAATGGCTGCCATTCACCAACTCTGCCTCCTCATTGGACTCTTTTGCATTGGACTCCATCTTGGAATAGGTATGGAATTTATATAGCCGGAACGGATCCAATTTTCTTCTTTTTTTTCTTTTTTTTGATGATGGTGTATTTATGCTGCCCATAACGGTTAAGCGTAATGACTTGTTTTTGCCGCTAGGCAGTAATAGTCTCGTGGTTCCCCTTGTTTTGTTACTTTCAGTTAGCTATTTACTGCATGTATTCTTTCTCTGTAAGCATATGGAGGTGGATGATGGGGAGGAGGGGTGTTCAGCCAATTAGTCACCCCCCCCCCTAGCTCTTCCCATTTCCTGATATGACCTTAGATGTTGCTAGGACGTAAAATAACAACAAACAAACAAACCTCCCATTTGCTCCCTCCTTGTATTATTGCATATACCTTGGAGACAGTCGGTAAATATTAAGGTTCTTCACAATCCAAGCAATGTTCGGAACAATGGGGAAGGGGGCAGGGGGATAAAACTAATGATTTTTTTATTTATTTTTTGGTAGATTAGTTGTTTAAGCAGGGGAAATTTCAGTCGCAGACGACTGGTCTTCCTCATTTCACTGCTCCTTGCCCTATTCTAATAATGCCGAGCGCCTCACTAGGAAGCGACACGTATCAATTTTTAAGTCATTGGTTTGACTCGACCAGGATTCGAACCCACGATCCCATGTTCTACCAACACGGGAGACAGACGCTCTAACTCATTCGGCCATCCCGTTATAAGGCTATAATATCGAGCAAAGCTTGTATGCTTGTTGCTACCAGGCCTAACACTTTGCAATACTAATACTAGGATAGGGAAAGCAACAATGGAATGAGGAAGACCAATTGTCTGCGATTGAAATTTCTCCGACTTAAAGTTGCATAGTCCGATGGTTTTGAGTTTCTCTCATTTTCTAAGATAAACATATTAGGTTGGTCATTATAATCTACCTTACTTTAGTTTGAAGTAACTTTTATTTTAAATTGCTAACTTTTGAGATATTTGACATGGAAACATGCTAAATTAATGGGCTTCTGCAGTAATAGGTTATGTTATACCCCAGTCACACTACAGCTTGCGACCACCTTAGACCAAAGAACCCACACTCACCAGTGATGCCCAGTCATCGGCAACCATTGTTTTGGTAGCCAGGACATCACAGGTCACTGTCGGTTCTTTGGTCTAAGGTGGTCGCAAAGTGGTTGCAAGCTGTAGAGTGACTGGGGTCTAAATTGACTCAGTATTCCCTTATATGTGACGACAAATGTTTAATAAGTGCACCAGAATCTAAGTTAGATATGTAGAATCAAATCTAGATAATTGTTTTGGTTTAGACAATTTTATGTTTTCATCGGACTATGCAACTTTAATCAAACAAATGTAATTGAAAAAGAAGGAGGGAAAAGGTTGCTGAGTGAATAGCAAAAAATGTTGTTCCGGTGCAATAAAGATCGAAAGACAAAGATTCTACAAGCATCTACTTACCATATACTCACGGGTTAACGCCCTGCGCATTTAAATTGGCAAATCACTGAAGTGGGGGGTGGGTGTTTACCCACACATGGACATTTAAGGAGTGGGCGTTTACGAAATATGGGCCAAGTGGGGGGTGGGTGGTAACCCACCCATGCGCGTTAACCCATGAGAATACGGTATATTATGCATACATAAGGGTCATTGGCACGCCACCGATGAGTTTGTAACCAGTTTCCTCTAGTTTACCCTGTTCTCCACTGCCCTCTGGGACTTCAATCAATCAATCAATCAATAGGATACAGCTATACTAGGCCTTGGACCTGGTAGCCGCTCTTAATTAATAGAAATGCTGAACTCCAGACCTGTCCATTCCCTGATGTTGTCTTCCCACCTCTTCCTTTGTCTGACTTGTTCCCCCTTTCTCCCCCTTTCACTGAGCCTTGCAAGATAATTTTTATCCAAACCTGATCAGTGATTGACGGAAAAAACAGTCATATAATGACTACTAAGGAATTCAAAATGACTATCACCATAGGGCACAGTCCGTCTGGGTATGTTTACTGGCACAAACCAAAGCAGAACCAGGCAGGCCATGGTCATGCATCCGAATCACCCTGAAATACAAAATGGCTAACCATACAACACAGCCATCCCACCTAGTCGCAGTCCTGAAGGGTCCAGGGGAGTTCTGGCACACTGGTGTACTATCTAAGGACAGGGCATGGGTGAAAGGATGCTGTAACAAACCACAATGGGATGGGATCCTCTCCCACAGGCCTGTATGTCATCTGCGTAGATGTACATAGTAGGCTAAGTTATCATATACAGGTTAGGAAAAAACTTGAAAATTAAAAAAAAACTAATATAGAAACTACTAACACCCAAAACCGCAAAGCTTGGCCTGAGAAAGATCAGGTAAAGACTCCTGAGTGCGGGACCAGACCAATCCAGTATCACAGCTGTCCAGCGTTGAAAACAAGCACCCTCACGGGAGCTTATACATTATGGGCAGAATAAAAAAACTTGTCACAAAAAAAATAAAAATAATAATAATACCACTACAGTTTGCATCTCTTTATGATTGTGTGGAGGCTATGTAACTTTCAGAGATGGAAGTTGTCTCCGGCAAAAAAAAAGCGGAAATCTATGTTTATGGTGAGTATCTGTACACTGACAGCGAATTTCCACGAAAATGTGGATATTCCCTTATAGGATTAGCATTTTCAGGAAATCGCGGGGAATCCCCGGAAGTCAGCTCAGGGTTCCCACTATTTTTCCGGCTTATTTTTTAATTACTTTTTAATTAAATTTTAGAACCATTAAGACTGTTTTTCAAAGAGCAAAATGGAGAAATTCTACTGATTTTTCAGAACTCCAGGTTGCGAGTATGTTCCACTAGTCCTATTGCCCATCAGGTGGGGGCACATTCCAATGTAATTTTTGGAGAACGGCCAAGGTTGGCCCAAAATTATTGTCTGTATGCAGTAACCCTGAGAAATTATTTCAAAATGACGGGATGGCTGAATGAGTTAGAGCGTCCGTCTCCCATGTTGGTAGATCGTGGGTTCGAATCCTGGTCGAGTCAAACCAATGACTTAAAAATTTATACTTGTTGCTTCCTAGCCAGATGATTGGCATTACTAGGATAGGGCAAGGAGCAGTGGAATGAGGAAGACCAGTTGACTGCGACTGACATTTCCCCTGCTTAAAGCTGCATAGTCTGATTAAATATCAAATTCTCAAAACCAAACCAATTATCTAGATTTGATTTGACATATCTAACTTAGATACTGATGCACTCATTAAGCATTTGTTTCTGTGTAGAAGGCAATACTGAGTCAATTTAACAGAACCTGTTACTGCAGAAGTCTATGGTGTCAGAGTTTTGGCAAGGTTGCCAAAACTAATTTTCTATGTTTGCACTCAAAATAACTCAAAAGTTTACCATTTAAAATAAAAGTAACTTTGAACTAATGTAAAGTAGATACCAGTGATCAATCTAATATATTTATCTCAGAAAAAATACAGAAATTCTAAAATCGGACTATGCAACTGTAATGGCCCACGGCCCTCCGACTCACCCTTTCTCTCACGAAAGAACACCAAGATTCAATTCAGTGTACGCTTCACCTGGTTTATTGAAACCTCTGCTCTCCGCGGTGTCAGTAGTTGTCTGACCCGCCCCCTGACTCGCCAGATCCCACATCGACTCTATAGGTGTGTGTGGGGGGGTGGGTCAACCACACGCAGTAGAGGTCAGCCCGGCTAGGGTCTGACCGGTGGTGACCCGTGCCGCCACCTAGCGCAGTGTAGTGGAACTGCGCCAGTGGCGTCGTAGTCTCCGCTGCTACCGCGTGATAGTAGAGCTCATGTTCAGACTACTACACTGCCCCCCTTAGAGTCTCACCGGTTGCAGAATGCAAACCGATGAGAATCGAGAAATGATAGAAGTCAACATGAGAACTAACTTGAAAGGGAGAGAAGCCTTACAAAG